>JANJXV010002531.1:0-26620 GCA_024803745.1 Megascapheus bottae
CACCTCAGTTCTTTGACTTCACACACCTCCATTCTATGACTTCACACACCTCATTTCTGAGTGGACACACCTCCATTCTGTGATTTCACACACCTCCAATCTGACTTCACACACCTCCATTCTATGACTTCACACACCTCCATTCGTTGACATCAAAAACAACCATTCTATGACTTCACACAACTGCATTGTGACTTTACACACCTCCATTCTATGAATTCACACACCACCATTTTATGACTTCACACACCTCCATTCTATGACTTCACACACCTCCATTCTGTGACTTCACACACCTCCATTCTATGACTTCACAAACCTCCATTCTGAGTTCACAGAACTCCATTCTGACTTCACGCACCTCCATTCTATGACATTACTCACTTCCATTCTGACTTCACACACCTTCATTTTATGACTTCACACACCTCCATTCTGTGACTTCTCACACCTCCATTCTATGACTTCCCACTCTTCCATTGTGACGTCACACAACTCCATTCTATGTGTTCACACATCTCCATTCTATGATTTCACACACCACCATTCTGACTTCACACACCTCCATTTTATGACATCACAGACCTCGAATCTATGACTTCACTCACCTCCACTCTATGACTTCACACTCCTCCATTCTATGACTCCCACACCTCCTTTCTATGACTTCACCCACCTCAGTCTATGACTTCACACACCTCCATTCTGACTTCACACACCTCCATTCTGTGACTTCACACACCTCCATTCTATGACTTCACACACCTAAATTCTGTGACTTGACACACCTCCATTCTGACTTCACGAACTTCCATTCTATGATTTCACACACCTCCATTCTGACTTCACACAGCTCCATTCTATGAATTCACACACCTGCATTCTGTGACTTCACACACCTCCACTCTATGACTTCAAACACCTTAATTCTTACTTCACAAACATCCATTCTGTGACTTCACACACCTCCACCTCCATTCTGTGACTTCACACACCTTCATTCTGACTTCACACACCTCCATTCTGTGACTTCACACACCTCAATTCTGTGACTTCACACACCTCCATTCTGACTTCACATACCTCCATTCTATGATTTCACACACCTCCATTCTATGACTTCACACACCTCCATTCTGTGACTTCACACACCTCCATTCTGTGACTTCACACACTTCCATTCTGTGACTTCACACACCTCCATTCTGTGACTTCACACACCTCTACTGTTTCACTTCACACACCTCCATTCTTTGACTTCACACACCTCCATTCCATGACTTCACACACCTCCATTCTATGAGTTCACACACCTCCATTCTATATGTTCACACACCTCCAATTTGACTTCACACACCTCCATTCTATGACTTCACACACATTTATTCTTTCTTCAGAAACATCCATTCTCTGACTTCACACACCTCCATTCTATGACTTCACACACCTCAATTCTATGACTTCACACACCTCCATTCTATGACTTCACACACCACCATTCTGTGACTTCACACACCTCCATTCTGTGACTTCACACACCAACTTTTTGATTTCACACACCTCCATTCTGTGACGTCACACACCTCCATTCTGTGACTTCACACACCAACTTTTTGATTTCACACACCTCCATTCTGTGACGTCACACACCTCCATTCTGTGACTTCACACACCTCCGTTTTGCCTTCACACGCTTCCAATCTGGGACTTCACACACCTCCATTCTGTGACTTCACACACCTCTATTGTTTCACTTCACACACCTCCATTCTTTGACTTCACACACCGCCATTCCATGACTTCACAAACCTCCATTCTATGAGTTCACACACCTCCATTCTATGAGTTCACACACCTCCAATTTGACTTCACACATCTCCATTCTATGACTTCACACACCTTCATTCTTACTTCAGAAACATCCATTCTCTGACTTCACAGACCTCCATTCTATGACTTCACAAACCTCCATTCTGTGACTTCACACACCTCCATTCTGAGTTCACACACCTCCTTTCTATGACTTCACACACTTCCATTCTATGACTTCACACACCTCCATTCTGTGGCTTCACACACCTACATTCTGAGTTCACACACCTCCATTCTGGGACTTCACACACCTCCATTCTGTGACTTCACACACCTCCATTCTGTGACTTCACACACCTCCATTCTGTGACTTCACACACCTCGATCCTATGACTTCACACACCTCCATTCTGTGAGTTCACACACCTCCATTCTATGACTTCACACACCTCCATTCTGTGAGTTCACACACCTCCATTCTGAGTTCACACACCTCCATTCTATGACTTCACAAACCTCTATTCTGAGTTCACAGACCTCCATTCTATGACTTCACACACCTCCATTGTATGACTTCACTCACCTCCATTCTGACTTCACAAACCTCCATTCTGACTTCACACACCTCAATTCTGTGACTTCACACACCTCCATTCTTTGATTTCACACACTTCCATTCTATGACTTCACCCACCTCCATTCTGTGGCTTCACACACCTACATTCTGAGTTTACACACCTCCATTCTGTGACTTCTCACACCTCCACTCTATGACTTCAAAGACCTTCATTCTTACTTCACAAACATCCATTCTGTGACTTCACACAACTCCATTCTGTGACTTCATACACCTTCATTCTGACTTCACACACCTCCATTCTGTGACTTCATACACCTCAATTCTGTGACTTCACACACCTCCATTCTGACTTCACACACCTCCATTCTATGATGTCACAAACCTCCATTCTATGACTTCACACACCTCCATTCTGTGACTTCACACACCACCTTTTTGACTTCACACACCTCCATTCTGTGACTTCACACACCTCCATTCTATGACTTCACACACCTCCGTTTTGACTTCACACACTTCAATTCTGTGACTTCACACACCTCCATTCTGTGACTTCACACACCTCTATTGTTTCACTTCACACACCTCCATTCTTTGACTTCACACACCTCCATTTCATGACTTCACACAGCTCCATTCTATGAGTTCACACACCTCCAATTTGACTTCACACACCTCCATTCTATGACTTCACACACCTTCATTCTTACTTCAGAAACATCCATTCTCTGACTTCACACACCTCCATTCTATGACTTCACAAACCTCCATTCTGTGACTTCACACACCTCCATTATGAATTCACACACCTCCATTCTGCGACTTCACACACCTCAATTCTGTGACTTCACACACCTCCATTCTGTGACTTCACACACCTCCGTTTTGACTTCACACACTTCCATTCTGTAACTTCAAACACCTCCATTCTGTGACTTCACACACCTCTATTGTTTCCCTTCACACACGTCCATTCTTTGACTTCACACACCTCCTTTCCATGACTTCACACACCTCCATTCTATGAGTTCACACACCTCCATTCTTTGAGTTCACACACCTCCAATTTGACTTCACACACCTCCATTCTATGACTTCACACACCTTCATTCTTACTTCAGAAACATCCATTCTCTGACTTCACACACCTCCATTCTATGACTTCACAAACCTCCATTCTGTGACTTCACACACCTCCATTCTGACTTCACACACCTCCATTCTGTGACTTCACACACCTCCATTCTTCCTTCACACACCTCCATTCTATGACTTCACACACTTCCTTTCTATGACTTCACACACCTCCATTCTGTGGCTTCACACACCTCCATTCTGAGTTCACACACCTCCATTCTGTGACTTCACACACCTCCATTCTGTGACTTCACATACCTCCATTCTGTGACTTCACACACCTCGATCCTATGACTTCACACACTTCCATTCTATGAATTCACACACCTCCATTCTGTGATTTCACACACCTCCATTCTATGACTTCACACACCTCCATTCTGTGACTTCACACACCTTCATTCTGAGTTCACACACCTCCATTCTATGACTTCACAAACCCCCATTCTGAGTTCACAGACCTCCATTCTATGACT
This sequence comes from Megascapheus bottae, assembly GCA_024803745.1. Taxonomy (NCBI): domain Eukaryota; kingdom Metazoa; phylum Chordata; class Mammalia; order Rodentia; family Geomyidae; genus Megascapheus; species Megascapheus bottae. The sequence continues at coordinate 4,006 of JANJXV010002531.1, forward strand.
TCACACACTTCCATTCTATGACTTCACACACCTCCATTCTGACTTCACACACCTCCATTCTGACTTCACACACCTCAGTTCTTTGACTTCACACACCTCCATTCTATGATTTCACACACTTCCATTCAATGACTTCACACACCTCCATTCTATGACTTCACACACCTCATTTCTGAGTGGACACACCTCCATTCTGTGATTTCACACACCTCCAATCTGACTTCACACACCTCCATTCTATGACTTCACACACCTCAATTCTATGACTTCACACACCTCCATTCTATGACTTCACACACCACCATTCTGTGACTTCACACACCTCCACTCTATGACTTCAAACACCTTCATTCTTACTTCACAAACATCCATTCTGTGACTTCACACACCTCCATTCTATGAGTTCACACACCTCCATTCTGACTTCACACACCTCCATTCTATGTCTTCACACACCTCCGTTCTGACTTCACACAGCTCCATTCTGTGACTTCACAAAACTCCATTCTGTGATTTCACACACCTCCATACTATGACTTCACACACCTCCATCTATGACTTCACACACCTCCATTCTGAGTTCACACACCTCCATTCTGTGACTTCACACACCTCCATTCTGACTTCACACACCTTCATTTTATGACTTCACACACCTCCATTCTGTGACTTCTCACACCTCCATTCAATGACTTCACACTCTTCCATTGTGACGTCACACAACTCCATTCTATGTGTTCACACATCTCCATTCTATGATTTCACACACCACCATTCTGACTTCACACACCTCCATTTTATGACATCACAGACCGCGAATCTATGACTTCACTCACCTCCACTCTATGACTTCACACTCCTCCATTCTATGACTTCCCACACATCCTTTCTATGACTTCACCCACCTCAGTCTATGACTTCACACACCTCCATTCTGACTTCACACACCTCCATTCTGTGACTTCACACACCTCCATTCTATGACTTCACACACCTCAATTCTGTGACTTGACACACCTCCATTCTGACTTCACACACTTCCATTCTATGATTTCACACACCTCCATTCTGACTTCACACAGCTCCATTCTATGAATTCACACACCTCCATTCTGTGACTTCACACACCAACTTTTTGATTTCACACACCTCCATTCTGTGACGTCACACACCTCCATTCTGTGACTTCACACACCTCCGTTTTGCCTTCACACACTTCCAATCTGGGACTTCACACACCTCCATTCTGTGACTTCACACACCTCTATTGTTTTAATCACAAACCTCCATTCTTTGACTTCACACACCGCCATTCCATGACTTCACAAACCTCCATTCTATGAGTTCACACACCTCCATTCTATGAGTTCACACACCTCCGATTTGACTTCACACATCTCCATTAAATGACTTCACACACCTTCATTCTAACTTCAGAAACATCCATTCTCTGACTTCACACACCTCCATTCTATGACTTCACAAACCTCCATTCTGTGACTTCACACACCTCCATTCTGAGTTCACACACCTCCTTTCTATGACTTCACACACTTCCATTCTATGACTTCACACACCTCCATTCTGTGGCTTCACACACCTACATTCTGAGTTCACACACCTCCATTCTGGGACTTCACACACCTCCATTCTGTGACTTCACACACCTCCCTTCTGTGACTTCACACACCTCCATTCTGTGACTTCACACACCTCGATCCTATGACTTCACATACCTCCATTCTGTGAGTTCAAAAATCTCCATTCTATGACTTCACACACCTCCATTCTGTGAGTTCACACACCTCCATTCTGAGTTCACACACCTCCATTCTATGACTTCACAAACCTCCATTCTGAGTTCACAGACCTCCATTCTATGACTTCACACACCTCCATTGTATGACTTCACTCACCTCCATTCTGACTTCACAAACCTCCATTCTGACTTCACACACCTCAATTCTGTGACTTCACACACCTCCATTCTATGATTTCACACACCTCCATTCTGTGGCTTCACACACCTACATTCTGAGTTTACACACCTCCATTCTGTGACTTCTCACACCTCCACTCTATGACTTCAAATACCTTCATTCTTACTTCACAAACATCCATTCTGTGACTTCACACAACTCCATTCTGTGACTTCATACACCTTCATTCTGACTTCACACACCTCCATTCTGTGACTTCATACACCTCAGTTCTGTGACTTCACACACCTCCATTCTGACTTCACACACCTCCATTCTATGATTTCACACACCTCCATTCTATGACTTCACACACCTCCATTCTGTGACTTCACACACCACCTTTTTGACTTCACACACCTCCATTCTGTGACTTCACACACCTCCATTCTATGACTTCACACACCTCCGTTTTGACTTCACACACTTCCATTCTGTGACTTCACACACCTCCATTCTGTGACTTCACACACCTCTATTGTTTCACTTCACACACCTCCATTCTTTGACTTCACACACCTCCATTTCATGACTTCACACACTTCCATTCTATGAGCTCACACACCTCCAATTTGACTTCACACACCTCCATTCTATGACTTCACACACCTTCATTCTTACTTCAGAAACATCCATTCTCTGACTTCACACACCTCCATTCTATAACTTCACAAACCTCCATTCCGTGAATTCACACACCTCCATTATGAATTCACACAACTCCATTCTGCGACTTCACACACCTCCATTCTGTGACTTCACACACCTCCAGTCTATGACTTCAAACACCTTCATTCTTACTTCACAAACATCCATTCTGTGACTTCACACACCTCTATTCTGTGACTTCACACACCTGCATTCTGACTTCACACACCTCCATTCTGTGACTTCACACACCTCAATTCTGTGACTTCACACACCTCCATTCTGACTTCACACACCTCCATTCTATGATTTCACACACCTCCATTCTATGACTTCACACACCTCCATTCTGTGACTTCACACACCACCTTTTTCACTTCACACACCTCCATTCTGTGACTTCACACACCTCCATTCTGTGACTTCACACACCTCCGTTTTGACTTCACACACTTCCATTCTGTAACTTCAAACACCTCCATTCTGTGACTTCACACACCTCTACTGTTTCACTTCACACACCTCCATTCTTTGACTTCACACACCTCCATTCCATGACTTCACACACCTCCATTCTATGAGTTCACACACCTCCATTCTTTGAGTTCACACACCTCCAATTTGACTTCACACACCTCCATTCTATGACTTCACACACCTTCATTCTTACTTCAGAAACATCCTTTCTCTGACTTCACACACCTCCATTCTATGACTTCACAAACCTCCATTCTGTGACTTCACACACCTCCATTCTGACTTCACACTCCTCCATTCTGTGACTTCACACACCTCCATTCTTCCTTCACACACCTCCATTCTATGACTTCACACACTTCCTTTCTATGACTTCACACACCTCCATTCTGTGGCTTCACACACCTCCATTCTGAGTTCACACACCTCCTTTCTGTGACTTCACACACCTCCATTCTGTGACTTCACACACCTCCATTCTGTGACTTCACACACCTCGAACCTATGACTTCACACACTTCCATTCTATGAATTCACACACCTCCATTCTGTGATTTCACACACCTCCATTCTATGACTTCACACACTTCCATTCTGTGACTTCACACACCTCCATTCTGAGTTCACACACCTCCATTCTATGACTTCACAAACCCCCATTCTGAGTTCACAGACCTCCATTCTATGACTTCACACTTCCATTCTATGACTTCACACACCTCCATTCTGACTTCACACACCTCCATTCTGACTTCACACACCTCAGTTCTTTGACTTTACACACCTCCATTCTATGACTTCACACACCTCATTTCTGAGTGGACACACCTCCATTCTGTGATTTCACACACCTCCAATCTGACTTCACACACCTCCATTCTATGACTTCACACACCTCCATTCGTTGACATCAAAAACAACCATTCTATGACTTCACACAACTGCATTGTGACTTTACACACCTCCATTCTATGAATTCACACACCTCCATTTTATGACTTCACACACCTCCATTCTATGACTTCACACACCTCCATTCTGTGACTTCACACACCTCCATTCTGTGACTTCACACACCTTCGTTTTGACTTCACACACTTCCATACTGTGACTTCACACACCTCCATTCTGTGACTTCACACACCTCTATTGTTTCACTTCACACACCTCCATTCTTTGACTTCACACACCTCCATTCTATGAGTTCACACACCTCCATTCTGTGAGTTCACACACCTCCAATTTGACTTCACACACCTCCATTCTATGACTTCACACACCTTCATTCTTACTTCAGAAACATCCATTCTCTGACTTCACACACCTCCATTCTATGACTTCACAAACCTTCATTCTGTGACTTCACACACCTCCATTCTGAGTTCACACACCTCCATTCTGTGACTTCACACACCTCCTTTCGTTGACATCAAAAACCACCATTCTATGACTTCACACAACTCCATTTTAACTTCACACACCTCCATTCTATGAGTTCACACACCTCCATTTTATGACTTCACACACCTCCATTCTATGACTTCACACACCTCAATTCTATGACTTCACACACCTCCATTCTATGACTTCACACACCTCCATTCTGTGACTTCACCCACCTCCACTCTATGACTTCAAACACCTTCATTTTTACTTCACAACATCCATTCTGTGACTTCATACACCTCCATTCTGTGATTTCACACACCTTCATTCTGACTTCACACACCTCCATTCTGTGACTTCACACACCTCAATTCTGTGACTTCACACACCTCCATTCTGACTTCACACACCTCCATTCTATGACTTCACACACCTCCATTTTGTGACTTCACACACCTAAATTCTATGACTTCAAACACCTCCATTGTGACTTCACACACCTCCATTCTATGACTTCACACACCTCCGTTCTGACTTCACACAGCTCCATTCTGTGACTTCACAAAACTCCATTCTTTGATTTCACACACCTCCATACTATGACTTCACACACCTCCATCTATGACTTCACACACATCCATTCTGAGTTCACACACCTCCATTCTGTGACTTCACACACCTCCATTCTGACTTCACACACCTTCATTTTATGACTTCACACACCTGCTTTCTGTGACTTCTCACACCTCCATTCGATGACTTCACACTCTTCCATTGTGACGTCACACAACTCCATCCTATGAGTTCACACATCTCCATTCTATCATTTCACACACCTCCATTCGGACTTCACACACCTCCATTCTATGACATCACAGACCTCGAATCTGTGACTTCACTCACCTCCACTCTATGACTTCACACTCCTCCATTCTATGACTTCCCACACCTCCTTTCTATGACTTCACCCACCTCAGGCTATGACTTCACACACCTCCATTCTGACTTCACTCACCTCTATTTTGTGACTTCACACACCTCCTTTCTATGACTTCACACACCTCAATTCTATGACTTCACACACCTCCATTCTATGACTTCACACACCTCCATTCTGTGACTTCACACACCTCCATTCTATGACTTCAAACACCTTCATTCTTACTTCACAAACATCCATTCTGTGACTTCACACACCTCCTTTCTGTGACTTCACACACCTTCATTGTGACTTCACACCCCTCCATTCTGACTTCACACACCGCCATTCTGACTTCAAACAGCTCCATTCTATGAATTCACACACCTCCATTCTGTGACTTCACACACCACCTTTTTGACTTCACACACCTCCATTCTCTGACGTCACACACCTCCATTCTGTGACTTCACACACCTCCGTTTTGACTTCAGACACTTCCAATCTGTGACTAAACACACCTCCATTCTGTGACTTCACACACCTCTATTGTTTCACTTCACACACCTCCATTCTTTGACTTCACACACCGCCATTCCATGACTTCACAAACCTACATTCTATGAGTTCACACACCTCCATTCTATGAGTTCACACACCTCCAATTTGACTTCACACACCTCCATTCTATGACTTCACACACCTTCATTCTTACTTCAGAAACATCCATTCTCTGACTTCACACACCTCCACTCTATGACTTCACAAACCTCCATTCTGTGACTTCACACACCTCCATTCTGAGTTCACACACCTCCTTTCTATGACTTCACACACTTCCATTCTATGACTTCACACACCTCCATTCTGTGGCTTCACACACCTACGTTCTGAGTTCACACACCTCCGTTCTGTTACTTCACACACCTCCATTCTGTGACTTCACACACCTCGATCCTATGACTTCACACACCTCCATTCAATGAATTAACACAACTCCATTCTGTGATTTCACAAACCTCCATTCTATGACTTCACACACCTCCATTCTGTGACTTCACACACCTCCATTCTGAGTTCACAGACCTCCTTTCTATGACTTCACACACCTCCATTCTTTGACTTCACTCACCTCCATTCTGACTTCACACACCTCCATTCTGACTTCACACACCTTAATTCTGTGACTTCACACACCTCCATTCTATTATTTCACACACTTCCATTCTATGACTTCACACACCTCCATTCTGTGGCTTCACACACCTACATTCTGAGTTCACACACCTCCATTCTGTGACTTCACACACCTCCATTCTGTGATTTCACACACCTCCAATCTGACTTCACACACCTCCATTCTATGACTTCACACACCTCCATTCGTTGACATCAAAAAACACCATTCTATGACTTCACACAACTCCATTTTGACTTCACACACCTCTTTTCTATGAGTTCACACACCTCCATTTTATGACTTTACACACCTCCATTCTGTGACTTCACACACCTCAATTCTATGACTTCACACACCTCCATTCTATGACTTCACACACCTCCATTCTGTGACTTCACACACCTCCACTATATGACTTCAAACACCTTCATTCTAACTTCACAAACATCCATTCTGTGACTTCACACACCTCCATTCTGTGACTTCACACACCTTCATTCTGACTTCACACACCTCCATTCTGTGACTTCACACACCTCCATTCTATGACTTCACACACCTCCATTCTGGGGCTTCACACACCTATATTCTGAGTTCACACACCTCCATTCTGTGACTTTACACACCTCCATTCTGTGACTTCACACACCTCCATTCTGTGACTTCACACACCTCGATCCTATTACTTCACACACCTCCATTCTATGAATTAACACACCTCCATTCTGTGAGTTCACAAACCTCCAGTCTATGACTTCACACACCCCATTCTGTGACTTCACACACCTCCATTCTATGACTTCACACACCTCCATTCTATGACTACACTCACCTCCATTCTGACTTCACACACCTCCATTCTGACTTCACACCTCAATTCTGTGACTTCACACACCTCAATTCTATGATTTCACACACTTACATTCTATGACTTCACACACCTCCATTCTGTGGCTTCACACACCTACATTCTGAGTTTACACACCTCCATTCTGTGACTTCACACACCCCCATTCTGTGATTTCACACACCTCCAATCTGACTTCACACACCTCCATTCGTTGACTTCACACACCTCCATTCGTTGATATCAAAAAACACCATTCTATGACTTCACACACCTCCATTCTGACTTCACACACCTTCATTTTATGACTTCACACACCTGCATTCTGTGACTTCTCACACCTCCATTCGATGACTTCACACTCTTCCATTGTGACGTCACAGAACTCCATCCTATGAGTTCACACATCTCCATTCTACCATTTCACACACCTCCATTCGGACTTCACACACCTCCATTCTATGACATCACAGACCTCGAATCTGTGACTTCACTCACCTCCACTCTATGACTTCACACTCCTCCATTCTATGACTTCCCACACCTCCTTTCTATGACTTCACCCACCTCATTCTATGACTTCACACACCTCCATTCTGACTTCACTCACCTCCATTTTGTGACTTCACACACCTCCTTTCTATGACTTCACACACCTCAATTCTATGACTTCACACACCTCCATTCTATGACTTCACACACCTCCATTCTGAGACTTCACACACCTCCATTCTATGATTTCAAACACCTTCATTCTTACTTCACAAACATCCATTCTGTGACTTCACACACCTCCTTTCTGTGACTTCACACACCTTCATTCTGACTTCACACCCCTCCATTCTGACTTCACACACCGCCATTCTGACTTCAAAGAGCTCCATTCTATGAATTCACACACCTCCATTCTGTGACTTCACACACCACCTTTTTGACTTCACACACCTCCATTCTCTGACGTCACACACCTCCATTCTGTGACTTCACACACCTCCGTTTTGACTTCAGACACTTCCAATCTGTGACTACACACACCTCCATTCTGTGACTTCAGACACCTCTATTGTTTCACTTCACACACCTCCATTCTTTGACTTCACACACCGCCATTCCATGACTTCACAAACCTACATTCTATGAGTTCACACACCTCCATTCTATGAGTTCACACACCTCCAAATTGACTTCACACACCTCCATTCTATGACTTCACACACCTCAATTCTATGACTTCACACACCTCCACTCTATGACTTCACAAACCTCCATTCTGTGATTTCACACACTTCCATTCTGAGTTCACACACCTCCTTTCTATGACTTCACACACTTCGATTCTATGACTTCACACACCTCCATTCTGTGGCTTCACACACCTACATTCTGAGTTCACACACCTCCGTTCTGTGACTTCACACACCTCCATTCTGTGACTTCACACACCTCGATCCTATGACTTCACACACCTCCATTCAGTGAATTAACACAACTCCATTCTGTGATTTCACAAACCTCCATTCTATGACTTCACACACCTCCATTCTGTGACTTCACACACCTCCATTCTGAGTTCACACACCTCCATTCTATGACTTCACAAACCTCCATTCTGAGTTCACAGACCTCCTTTCTATGACTTCACACACCTCCATTCTTTGACTTCACTCACCTCCATTCTGACTTCACACACCTCCATTCTGACTTCACACACCTTAATTCTGTGACTTCACACACCTCCATTCTATTATTTCACACACTTCCATTCTATGACTTCACACACCTCCATTCTGTGGCTTCACACACCTACATTCTGAGTTCACACACCTCCATTCTGTGGCTTCACACACCTCCATTCTGTGATTTCACACACCTCCAATCTGACTTCACACACCTCCATTCTATGACTTCACACACCTCCATTCGTTGACATCAAAAAACACCATTCTATGACTTCACACAACTCCATTTTGACTTCACACACCTCTTTTCTATGAGTTCACACACCTCCATTTTATGACTTTACACACCTCCTTTCTATGACTTCACACACCTCAATTCTATGACTTCACACACCTCCATTCTATGACTTCACACACCTCCATTCTGTGACTTCACACACCTCCACTCTATGACTTCAAACACCTTCATTCTAACTTCACAAACATCCATTCTGTGACTTCACACACCTCCATTCTGTGACTTCACACACCTTCATTCTGACTTCACACACCTCCATTCTGTGACTTCACACACCTCCATTCTATGACTTCACACACCTCCATTCTGGGGCTTCACACACCTATATTCTGAGTTCACACACCTCCATTCTGTGACTTTACACACCTCCATTCTGTGACTTCACACACCTCCATTCTGTGACTTCACACACCTCGATCCTATTACTTCACACACCTCCATTCTATGAATTAACACACCTCCATTCTGTGAGTTCACAAACCTCCAGTCTATGACTTCACACACCCCATTCTGTGACTTCACACAACTCCATTCTATGACTTCACACACATCCATTCTGTGACTTCACACACCTCCATTGTGAGTTCACACACCTCCATTCTATGACTTCACAAACCTCCATTCTGAGTTCACAGACCTCCATTCTATGACTTCACACACCTCCATTCTATGACTTCACTCACCTCCATTCTGACTTCACACACCTCCATTCTGACTTCACACACCTCAATTCTGTGACTTCACACACCTCCATTCTATGATTTCACACACCTCCATTCTGTGGCTTCACACACCTACATTCTGAGTTTACACACCTCCATTCTGTGACTTCACACACCTCCATTCTGTGATTTCACACACCTCAAATCTGACTTCACACACCTCCATTCTATGACTTCACACACCTCCATTCGTTGACAACAAAAAACACCATTCTATGACTTCACACAACTTCATTTTGACTTCACACACCTCCATTCTATGAGTTCACACACCTCCATTTTATGACTTCACACACCTCATTCTATGACTTCACACACCTCCATTCTGTGATATCACACACCTTCAATCTCTCTTCACACACCTCCATTCTGTGACTTCACACACCTCCACTCTATGACTTCAAACACCTTCATTCTTACTTCACAAACATCCATTCTGTGACTTCACACACCTCCATTCTATGAGTTCACACACCTCCATTCTGACTTCACACACCTCCATTCTATGTCTTCACACACCTCCGTTCTGACTTCACACAGCTCCATTCTGTGACTTCACAAAACTCCATTCTGTGATTTCACACACCTCCATACTATGACTTCACACACCTCCATCTATGACTTCACACACCTCCATTCTGAGTTCACACACCTCCATTCTGTGACTTCACACACCTCCATTCTGACTTCACACACCTTCATTTTATGACTTCACACACCTCCATTCTGTGACTTCTCACACCTCCATTCAATGACTTCACACTCTTCCATTGTGACGTCACACAACTCCATTCTATGTGTTCACACATCTCCATTCTATGATTTCACACACCACCATTCTGACTTCACACACCTCCATTTTATGACATCACAGACCGCGAATCTATGACTTCACTCACCTCCACTCTATGACTTCACACTCCTCCATTCTATGACTTCCCACACATCCTTTCTATGACTTCACCCACCTCAGTCTATGACTTCACACACCTCCATTCTGACTTCACACACCTCCATTCTGTGACTTCACACACCTCCATTCTATGACTTCACACACCTCAATTCTGTGACTTGACACACCTCCATTCTGACTTCACACACTTCCATTCTATGATTTCACACACCTCCATTCTGACTTCACACAGCTCCATTCTATGAATTCACACACCTCCATTCTGTGACTTCACACACCAACTTTTTGATTTCACACACCTCCATTCTGTGACGTCACACACCTCCATTCTGTGACTTCACACACCTCCGTTTTGCCTTCACACACTTCCAATCTGGGACTTCACACACCTCCATTCTGTGACTTCACACACCTCTATTGTTTTAATCACAAACCTCCATTCTTTGACTTCACACACCGCCATTCCATGACTTCACAAACCTCCATTCTATGAGTTCACACACCTCCATTCTATGAGTTCACACACCTCCGATTTGACTTCACACATCTCCATTAAATGACTTCACACACCTTCATTCTAACTTCAGAAACATCCATTCTCTGACTTCACACACCTCCATTCTATGACTTCACAAACCTCCATTCTGTGACTTCACACACCTCCATTCTGAGTTCACACACCTCCTTTCTATGACTTCACACACTTCCATTCTATGACTTCACACACCTCCATTCTGTGGCTTCACACACCTACATTCTGAGTTCACACACCTCCATTCTGGGACTTCACACACCTCCATTCTGTGACTTCACACACCTCCCTTCTGTGACTTCACACACCTCCATTCTGTGACTTCACACACCTCGATCCTATGACTTCACATACCTCCATTCTGTGAGTTCAAAAATCTCCATTCTATGACTTCACACACCTCCATTCTGTGAGTTCACACACCTCCATTCTGAGTTCACACACCTCCATTCTATGACTTCACAAACCTCCATTCTGAGTTCACAGACCTCCATTCTATGACTTCACACACCTCCATTGTATGACTTCACTCACCTCCATTCTGACTTCACAAACCTCCATTCTGACTTCACACACCTCAATTCTGTGACTTCACACACCTCCATTCTATGATTTCACACACCTCCATTCTGTGGCTTCACACACCTACATTCTGAGTTTACACACCTCCATTCTGTGACTTCTCACACCTCCACTCTATGACTTCAAATACCTTCATTCTTACTTCACAAACATCCATTCTGTGACTTCACACAACTCCATTCTGTGACTTCATACACCTTCATTCTGACTTCACACACCTCCATTCTGTGACTTCATACACCTCAGTTCTGTGACTTCACACACCTCCATTCTGACTTCACACACCTCCATTCTATGATTTCACACACCTCCATTCTATGACTTCACACACCTCCATTCTGTGACTTCACACACCACCTTTTTGACTTCACACACCTCCATTCTGTGACTTCACACACCTCCATTCTATGACTTCACACACCTCCGTTTTGACTTCACACACTTCCATTCTGTGACTTCACACACCTCCATTCTGTGACTTCACACACCTCTATTGTTTCACTTCACACACCTCCATTCTTTGACTTCACACACCTCCATTTCATGACTTCACACACTTCCATTCTATGAGCTCACACACCTCCAATTTGACTTCACACACCTCCATTCTATGACTTCACACACCTTCATTCTTACTTCAGAAACATCCATTCTCTGACTTCACACACCTCCATTCTATAACTTCACAAACCTCCATTCCGTGAATTCACACACCTCCATTATGAATTCACACAACTCCATTCTGCGACTTCACACACCTCCATTCTGTGACTTCACACACCTCCAGTCTATGACTTCAAACACCTTCATTCTTACTTCACAAACATCCATTCTGTGACTTCACACACCTCTATTCTGTGACTTCACACACCTGCATTCTGACTTCACACACCTCCATTCTGTGACTTCACACACCTCAATTCTGTGACTTCACACACCTCCATTCTGACTTCACACACCTCCATTCTATGATTTCACACACCTCCATTCTATGACTTCACACACCTCCATTCTGTGACTTCACACACCACCTTTTTCACTTCACACACCTCCATTCTGTGACTTCACACACCTCCATTCTGTGACTTCACACACCTCCGTTTTGACTTCACACACTTCCATTCTGTAACTTCAAACACCTCCATTCTGTGACTTCACACACCTCTACTGTTTCACTTCACACACCTCCATTCTTTGACTTCACACACCTCCATTCCATGACTTCACACACCTCCATTCTATGAGTTCACACACCTCCATTCTTTGAGTTCACACACCTCCAATTTGACTTCACACACCTCCATTCTATGACTTCACACACCTTCATTCTTACTTCAGAAACATCCTTTCTCTGACTTCACACACCTCCATTCTATGACTTCACAAACCTCCATTCTGTGACTTCACACACCTCCATTCTGACTTCACACTCCTCCATTCTGTGACTTCACACACCTCCATTCTTCCTTCACACACCTCCATTCTATGACTTCACACACTTCCTTTCTATGACTTCACACACCTCCATTCTGTGGCTTCACACACCTCCATTCTGAGTTCACACACCTCCTTTCTGTGACTTCACACACCTCCATTCTGTGACTTCACACACCTCCATTCTGTGACTTCACACACCTCGAACCTATGACTTCACACACTTCCATTCTATGAATTCACACACCTCCATTCTGTGATTTCACACACCTCCATTCTATGACTTCACACACTTCCATTCTGTGACTTCACACACCTCCATTCTGAGTTCACACACCTCCATTCTATGACTTCACAAACCCCCATTCTGAGTTCACAGACCTCCATTCTATGACTTCACACTTCCATTCTATGACTTCACACACCTCCATTCTGACTTCACACACCTCCATTCTGACTTCACACACCTCAGTTCTTTGACTTTACACACCTCCATTCTATGACTTCACACACCTCATTTCTGAGTGGACACACCTCCATTCTGTGATTTCACACACCTCCAATCTGACTTCACACACCTCCATTCTATGACTTCACACACCTCCATTCGTTGACATCAAAAACAACCATTCTATGACTTCACACAACTGCATTGTGACTTTACACACCTCCATTCTATGAATTCACACACCTCCATTTTATGACTTCACACACCTCCATTCTATGACTTCACACACCTCCATTCTGTGACTTCACACACCTCCATTCTGTGACTTCACACACCTTCGTTTTGACTTCACACACTTCCATACTGTGACTTCACACACCTCCATTCTGTGACTTCACACACCTCTATTGTTTCACTTCACACACCTCCATTCTTTGACTTCACACACCTCCATTCTATGAGTTCACACACCTCCATTCTGTGAGTTCACACACCTCCAATTTGACTTCACACACCTCCATTCTATGACTTCACACACCTTCATTCTTACTTCAGAAACATCCATTCTCTGACTTCACACACCTCCATTCTATGACTTCACAAACCTTCATTCTGTGACTTCACACACCTCCATTCTGAGTTCACACACCTCCATTCTGTGACTTCACACACCTCCTTTCGTTGACATCAAAAACCACCATTCTATGACTTCACACAACTCCATTTTAACTTCACACACCTCCATTCTATGAGTTCACACACCTCCATTTTATGACTTCACACACCTCCATTCTATGACTTCACACACCTCAATTCTATGACTTCACACACCTCCATTCTATGACTTCACACACCTCCATTCTGTGACTTCACCCACCTCCACTCTATGACTTCAAACACCTTCATTTTTACTTCACAACATCCATTCTGTGACTTCATACACCTCCATTCTGTGATTTCACACACCTTCATTCTGACTTCACACACCTCCATTCTGTGACTTCACACACCTCAATTCTGTGACTTCACACACCTCCATTCTGACTTCACACACCTCCATTCTATGACTTCACACACCTCCATTTTGTGACTTCACACACCTAAATTCTATGACTTCAAACACCTCCATTGTGACTTCACACACCTCCATTCTATGACTTCACACACCTCCGTTCTGACTTCACACAGCTCCATTCTGTGACTTCACAAAACTCCATTCTTTGATTTCACACACCTCCATACTATGACTTCACACACCTCCATCTATGACTTCACACACATCCATTCTGAGTTCACACACCTCCATTCTGTGACTTCACACACCTCCATTCTGACTTCACACACCTTCATTTTATGACTTCACACACCTGCTTTCTGTGACTTCTCACACCTCCATTCGATGACTTCACACTCTTCCATTGTGACGTCACACAACTCCATCCTATGAGTTCACACATCTCCATTCTATCATTTCACACACCTCCATTCGGACTTCACACACCTCCATTCTATGACATCACAGACCTCGAATCTGTGACTTCACTCACCTCCACTCTATGACTTCACACTCCTCCATTCTATGACTTCCCACACCTCCTTTCTATGACTTCACCCACCTCAGGCTATGACTTCACACACCTCCATTCTGACTTCACTCACCTCTATTTTGTGACTTCACACACCTCCTTTCTATGACTTCACACACCTCAATTCTATGACTTCACACACCTCCATTCTATGACTTCACACACCTCCATTCTGTGACTTCACACACCTCCATTCTATGACTTCAAACACCTTCATTCTTACTTCACAAACATCCATTCTGTGACTTCACACACCTCCTTTCTGTGACTTCACACACCTTCATTGTGACTTCACACCCCTCCATTCTGACTTCACACACCGCCATTCTGACTTCAAACAGCTCCATTCTATGAATTCACACACCTCCATTCTGTGACTTCACACACCACCTTTTTGACTTCACACACCTCCATTCTCTGACGTCACACACCTCCATTCTGTGACTTCACACACCTCCGTTTTGACTTCAGACACTTCCAATCTGTGACTAAACACACCTCCATTCTGTGACTTCACACACCTCTATTGTTTCACTTCACACACCTCCATTCTTTGACTTCACACACCGCCATTCCATGACTTCACAAACCTACATTCTATGAGTTCACACACCTCCATTCTATGAGTTCACACACCTCCAATTTGACTTCACACACCTCCATTCTATGACTTCACACACCTTCATTCTTACTTCAGAAACATCCATTCTCTGACTTCACACACCTCCACTCTATGACTTCACAAACCTCCATTCTGTGACTTCACACACCTCCATTCTGAGTTCACACACCTCCTTTCTATGACTTCACACACTTCCATTCTATGACTTCACACACCTCCATTCTGTGGCTTCACACACCTACGTTCTGAGTTCACACACCTCCGTTCTGTTACTTCACACACCTCCATTCTGTGACTTCACACACCTCGATCCTATGACTTCACACACCTCCATTCAATGAATTAACACAACTCCATTCTGTGATTTCACAAACCTCCATTCTATGACTTCACACACCTCCATTCTGTGACTTCACACACCTCCATTCTGAGTTCACAGACCTCCTTTCTATGACTTCACACACCTCCATTCTTTGACTTCACTCACCTCCATTCTGACTTCACACACCTCCATTCTGACTTCACACACCTTAATTCTGTGACTTCACACACCTCCATTCTATTATTTCACACACTTCCATTCTATGACTTCACACACCTCCATTCTGTGGCTTCACACACCTACATTCTGAGTTCACACACCTCCATTCTGTGACTTCACACACCTCCATTCTGTGATTTCACACACCTCCAATCTGACTTCACACACCTCCATTCTATGACTTCACACACCTCCATTCGTTGACATCAAAAAACACCATTCTATGACTTCACACAACTCCATTTTGACTTCACACACCTCTTTTCTATGAGTTCACACACCTCCATTTTATGACTTTACACACCTCCATTCTGTGACTTCACACACCTCAATTCTATGACTTCACACACCTCCATTCTATGACTTCACACACCTCCATTCTGTGACTTCACACACCTCCACTATATGACTTCAAACACCTTCATTCTAACTTCACAAACATCCATTCTGTGACTTCACACACCTCCATTCTGTGACTTCACACACCTTCATTCTGACTTCACACACCTCCATTCTGTGACTTCACACACCTCCATTCTATGACTTCACACACCTCCATTCTGGGGCTTCACACACCTATATTCTGAGTTCACACACCTCCATTCTGTGACTTTACACACCTCCATTCTGTGACTTCACACACCTCCATTCTGTGACTTCACACACCTCGATCCTATTACTTCACACACCTCCATTCTATGAATTAACACACCTCCATTCTGTGAGTTCACAAACCTCCAGTCTATGACTTCACACACCCCATTCTGTGACTTCACACACCTCCATTCTATGACTTCACACACCTCCATTCTATGACTACACTCACCTCCATTCTGACTTCACACACCTCCATTCTGACTTCACACCTCAATTCTGTGACTTCACACACCTCAATTCTATGATTTCACACACTTACATTCTATGACTTCACACACCTCCATTCTGTGGCTTCACACACCTACATTCTGAGTTTACACACCTCCATTCTGTGACTTCACACACCCCCATTCTGTGATTTCACACACCTCCAATCTGACTTCACACACCTCCATTCGTTGACTTCACACACCTCCATTCGTTGATATCAAAAAACACCATTCTATGACTTCACACACCTCCATTCTGACTTCACACACCTTCATTTTATGACTTCACACACCTGCATTCTGTGACTTCTCACACCTCCATTCGATGACTTCACACTCTTCCATTGTGACGTCACAGAACTCCATCCTATGAGTTCACACATCTCCATTCTACCATTTCACACACCTCCATTCGGACTTCACACACCTCCATTCTATGACATCACAGACCTCGAATCTGTGACTTCACTCACCTCCACTCTATGACTTCACACTCCTCCATTCTATGACTTCCCACACCTCCTTTCTATGACTTCACCCACCTCATTCTATGACTTCACACACCTCCATTCTGACTTCACTCACCTCCATTTTGTGACTTCACACACCTCCTTTCTATGACTTCACACACCTCAATTCTATGACTTCACACACCTCCATTCTATGACTTCACACACCTCCATTCTGAGACTTCACACACCTCCATTCTATGATTTCAAACACCTTCATTCTTACTTCACAAACATCCATTCTGTGACTTCACACACCTCCTTTCTGTGACTTCACACACCTTCATTCTGACTTCACACCCCTCCATTCTGACTTCACACACCGCCATTCTGACTTCAAAGAGCTCCATTCTATGAATTCACACACCTCCATTCTGTGACTTCACACACCACCTTTTTGACTTCACACACCTCCATTCTCTGACGTCACACACCTCCATTCTGTGACTTCACACACCTCCGTTTTGACTTCAGACACTTCCAATCTGTGACTACACACACCTCCATTCTGTGACTTCAGACACCTCTATTGTTTC
Source organism: Megascapheus bottae (assembly GCA_024803745.1). Classification (NCBI taxonomy): domain Eukaryota; kingdom Metazoa; phylum Chordata; class Mammalia; order Rodentia; family Geomyidae; genus Megascapheus; species Megascapheus bottae. The sequence goes on from JANJXV010002531.1 coordinate 22,710, forward strand.
ACTTCACACACCTCCATTCTTTGACTTCACACACCGCCATTCCATGACTTCACAAACCTACATTCTATGAGTTCACACACCTCCATTCTATGAGTTCACACACCTCCAAATTGACTTCACACACCTCCATTCTATGACTTCACACACCTCAATTCTATGACTTCACACACCTCCACTCTATGACTTCACAAACCTCCATTCTGTGATTTCACACACTTCCATTCTGAGTTCACACACCTCCTTTCTATGACTTCACACACTTCGATTCTATGACTTCACACACCTCCATTCTGTGGCTTCACACACCTACATTCTGAGTTCACACACCTCCGTTCTGTGACTTCACACACCTCCATTCTGTGACTTCACACACCTCGATCCTATGACTTCACACACCTCCATTCAGTGAATTAACACAACTCCATTCTGTGATTTCACAAACCTCCATTCTATGACTTCACACACCTCCATTCTGTGACTTCACACACCTCCATTCTGAGTTCACACACCTCCATTCTATGACTTCACAAACCTCCATTCTGAGTTCACAGACCTCCTTTCTATGACTTCACACACCTCCATTCTTTGACTTCACTCACCTCCATTCTGACTTCACACACCTCCATTCTGACTTCACACACCTTAATTCTGTGACTTCACACACCTCCATTCTATTATTTCACACACTTCCATTCTATGACTTCACACACCTCCATTCTGTGGCTTCACACACCTACATTCTGAGTTCACACACCTCCATTCTGTGGCTTCACACACCTCCATTCTGTGATTTCACACACCTCCAATCTGACTTCACACACCTCCATTCTATGACTTCACACACCTCCATTCGTTGACATCAAAAAACACCATTCTATGACTTCACACAACTCCATTTTGACTTCACACACCTCTTTTCTATGAGTTCACACACCTCCATTTTATGACTTTACACACCTCCTTTCTATGACTTCACACACCTCAATTCTATGACTTCACACACCTCCATTCTATGACTTCACACACCTCCATTCTGTGACTTCACACACCTCCACTCTATGACTTCAAACACCTTCATTCTAACTTCACAAACATCCATTCTGTGACTTCACACACCTCCATTCTGTGACTTCACACACCTTCATTCTGACTTCACACACCTCCATTCTGTGACTTCACACACCTCCATTCTATGACTTCACACACCTCCATTCTGGGGCTTCACACACCTATATTCTGAGTTCACACACCTCCATTCTGTGACTTTACACACCTCCATTCTGTGACTTCACACACCTCCATTCTGTGACTTCACACACCTCGATCCTATTACTTCACACACCTCCATTCTATGAATTAACACACCTCCATTCTGTGAGTTCACAAACCTCCAGTCTATGACTTCACACACCCCATTCTGTGACTTCACACAACTCCATTCTATGACTTCACACACATCCATTCTGTGACTTCACACACCTCCATTGTGAGTTCACACACCTCCATTCTATGACTTCACAAACCTCCATTCTGAGTTCACAGACCTCCATTCTATGACTTCACACACCTCCATTCTATGACTTCACTCACCTCCATTCTGACTTCACACACCTCCATTCTGACTTCACACACCTCAATTCTGTGACTTCACACACCTCCATTCTATGATTTCACACACCTCCATTCTGTGGCTTCACACACCTACATTCTGAGTTTACACACCTCCATTCTGTGACTTCACACACCTCCATTCTGTGATTTCACACACCTCAAATCTGACTTCACACACCTCCATTCTATGACTTCACACACCTCCATTCGTTGACAACAAAAAACACCATTCTATGACTTCACACAACTTCATTTTGACTTCACACACCTCCATTCTATGAGTTCACACACCTCCATTTTATGACTTCACACACCTCATTCTATGACTTCACACACCTCCATTCTGTGATATCACACACCTTCAATCTCTCTTCACACACCTCCATTCTGTGACTTCACACACCTCCACTCTATGACTTCAAACACCTTCATTCATACTTCACAAACATCCATTCTGTGACTTCACACACCTCCATTCTGTGACTTCACACACCTTCATTCTGACTTCACACACCTCCATTCTGTGACTTCATACACCTCAATTCTGTGACTTCACACACCTCCATTCTGACTTCACACACCTCCATTCTGTGACTTCACACACCTCCATTCTGTGGCTTCACACACCTCCGTTTTGACTTCACACACTTCCATTCTGTGACTTCACACACCTCCATTCTATGACTTCACACACCTCCAGTCTATGACTTCACACACCTCCATTCCATGACTTCACACACCTCCATTCTATGAGTTCACACACCTCCATTCTATGAGTTCACACACCTCCAATTTGACTTCACACACCTCCATTCTATGACTTCACACACCTTCATTCTTACTTCAAAAACATCCATTCTCTGACGTCACACACCTCCAGTCTATGACTTCACAAACCTCCATTCTGTGACTTCACACACCTCCATTCTGTGGCTTCACACACCTCCATTCTGACTTCACACACCTCCATTCTGTGACTTCACACACCTCCATTCTGTGACTTCACACACCTCGATCCTATGACTTCACACACCTCCATTCTATGAATTCACACACCTCCATTTTATGACTTCACACACCTCCATTCTGTGACTTCACACACCTCCATTCTGAGTTCACACACTCCATTCTATGACTTCACAAACCCCCATTCTGAGTTCACAGACCTCCATTCTATGACTTCACACACTTCCATTCTATGACTTCACACACCTCCATTCTGACTTCACACACCTCCATTCTGACTTCACACATTTCAATTCTTTGACTTCACACACCTCCATTCTATGATTTCACACACTTCCATTCTATGACTTCACACACCTCCAGTCTATGACTTCACACACCTTATTTCTGAGTTGACACACCTCCATTCTGTGATTTCACACACCTCCAATCTGACTTCACACACCTCCATTCTATGACTTCACAAACCCCCATTCTGAGTTCACAGACCTCCATTCTATGACTTCACACACTTCCATTCTATGACTTCACACACCTACATTCTCTGACTTCACACACCTCCATTCTGTGACTTCACACACCTCCGTTTTGCCTTCACACACTTCCAATCTGTGACTTCACACACCTCCATTCTGTGACTTCACACACCTCCAATCTGACTTCACTCACCTCCATTCTATGACTTCACACACCTCCATTCGTTGACATCAAAAACAACCATTCTATGACATCACACAACTCCATTGTGACTTCACACACCTCCATTCTATGAATTCACACACCTCCATTTTATGACTTCACACACCTCCATTCTATGACTTCACACACCTCCATTTGTGACTTCACACACCTCCATGCTATGACTTCACAAACCTCCATTCTGAGTTCACAGACCTCCATTCTATGACTTCACACACCTCCATTCTATGACTTCACTCACCTCCATTCTGACTTCACACACCTCCATTCTGACTTCACACACCTCAATTCTGTGACTTCACACACCTCCATTCAATGATTTCACACACTTCCATTCTATGACTTCACACACCTCCATTCTGTGGATTCACACACCTACATTCTGAGTTCACACACCTCCATTCTGTGACTTAACACACCTCCATTCTGTGATTTCACACACCTCCAATCTGACTTCACACACCTCTATTCTATGACTTCACACACCTCCATTCGTTGACATCAAAAAACACCATTCTATGACTTCACACAACTCCATTTTGACTTCACACACCTCCATTCTATGAGTTTACACACCTCCATTTTATGACTTCACACACCTCCATTCTATGACTTCACACACCTCAATTCTATGA
>JANJXV010002532.1:0-26561 GCA_024803745.1 Megascapheus bottae
CTATGACTTCACACACCTCCATTTTGTGATTTCACACACAATCCATTCTATGACTTCACAAACCTCCATTGTGACTTCATACTACTCCATTCTGTGAATTCACACACCTCCTTTCTGTGACTTCACACACCTCCATACTATGACTTCCACACACCTTCAATCTACGACTTCACAACCTCCATTCTATGACTTCACAGACTTCCAATCTATGACTTCACAAACCTCCATTCTATGACTTCACACACCTGCAATCTGACCTCACACACCTCCATTCTCTGACTTCACACACCTCCATTCTATGACTTCACACACCTCCATTTTGACTTCACACACCTCCATTCTGTGACTTCACACACCTGCATTTGTGACTTCACACACCACAATTTTGACTTCACACACGTCCATTTTTTGACTTCACACACCTCCATTTTGACTTCACACACATCCATTTTGTGACTTCACACACCTCCATTCTATGACTTCACACACCTCCATTCTATGACTTCACACACCTACATTGTGACTTCACACACCTACGTTCTATCAGTTCACACACCTGCATTGTGACTTCACACACCTCCATTCTATGACTTCACACACCTCCATTCTGAATTCACACACCTCCATTCTGACTTCACACACCTCAATTCTGTGACTTCACACACCTCCATTCTATGATTTCACACACCTCCATTCTATGACTTCACAGACCTCCATTCTCTGACTTCACACACCTCCTTTCTGAGTTCACACACATCCATTCTGTGACTTCACACACCTCCATTGTGACTTCATACACCTCCATTCTATGAGTTCACACACCCCCATTCTGACTTCACACACTTCCATTCTATGACTTCACACAGCTCCATTCTGACTTCACTCACCTCCATTCTTGACTTCGCACACCTCTATTTTGACTTCACACAACTGCATTCTGTGACTTCACACACCTCCATTCTATGACTTCACACACCTCCATTCTATGACTTCACACACCTCCATTCTATACTTTTACACACCTCCATTCTGTGACTTCACACACCTCCATTCTATGACATCACACACCTCCATTCTGTGACTTCACACAACTCCATTCTATGACTTCACACACCTCCATTCTATGACTTCAGGAACCTACATTGTGACTTCACACACCTCCATTTTATTAGTTCACACACCTGCATTGTGACTTCACCCACCTCCATTCTCTGACTTCACACACCTCCATTCTGACTTCACACACCTCCATTCTGACTTCACACACCTCAATTCTGTGACTTCACACACCTCCATTCTATGATTTCACACACCTCCATTCTATGACTTCACACACCTCCATTCTATGACTTCACACACCTGCTTTCTGAGTTCACACACATCCATTCTGTGACTTCACACACCTCCATTTTGACTTCATACACCTCCATTCTATGAGTTCACACACCTCCATTCTGACTTCACACACCTCCATTCTATGACTTCGCACACCTCTATTCTGACTTCACACAACTGCATTCTGTGACTTCACACACCTCCATTCTATGATTTCACACACCTCCTTTCTGTGACTTCACACACCTCCACTCTGTGACTTTACACACCTCCATTCTGTGACTTCACACACCTCCATTCTGTGATTTCACACACAATCCATTCTATGACTTCACAAACCTCCATTCTTTGATTTCACACACCTCCATTCTATGACTTCACACACCTCCATTGTCACTTCATACTACTGCATTCTGTGAATTCACACACCTCCTTTCTGTGACTTCACACACCTCCATAATATGACTTCCACACACCTTCAATCTATGACTTCACAGACTTCCAATCTATGACTTCACAAACCTCCATTCTATGACTTCACACACCTGCAATCTGAATTCACACACCTCCATTCTCTGATTTCACACACCCCCATTCTTTGACTTCACACACCTCCATTCTGTAACTTCACACGCTTCCAATGTTGGACGTCACAAACCTCCATTCCATGACTTCATACACCTCCATTCTATGACTTCACACGCATCCATTCTTTGACCTCACACACCACCATTTTGACTTCACACACCTCCATTCTGTGACTTCACACACCTGCATTTGTGAGTTCACACACCACAATTTTGACTTCACACAGTCCATTCTTTGACTTCACACACCTCCATTTTGACTTCACACACCTCCATTTTGTGACTTCACACACCTCCATTCTATGACTTCACACACCTCCATTCTGAATTCACACACCTCCATTCTGACTTCACACACCTCAATTCTGTGACATCACACACCTCCATTCTATGATTTCCCACACCTCCATTCTTTGACTTCACACACCTCCATTCTATGACTTCACATACCTCCTTTTTGAGTTGACACACCTCCATACTGTGACTTCACATACCTCCAATCTGACTTCACACACCTCCATTCTATGACTTCACACACCTCCATTGTGTGACTTCAAAACCCACCATTCTATGACTTCACACATCTCCATTGTGACTTCACACACCTCCATTCTATGAGTTCACATAGCTCCATTCTGACTTCACACACCTCCATTCTATGACTTCGCACACCTCTATTCTGACTTCACACCCCTCCATTCTGTGATTTCACATACCTCTACTCTTTGACTTCACACACCTCCATTCTATGATTTCACACACCTCCATTCTATGATTTCACACAGCTCCATTCTATGACTTCACATACCTCCTTTCTGAGTTCACCCACCTCCATTCTATGACTTCACACACCTCCAATCTGACTTCACACACCTCCATTCTAGGACTCCACACACTTCCATTCTGTGATTTCAAAACCCACAATTCTATGACTTCACACACCTCCATTGTGACTTCACATTCCTCCATTCTAAGAGTTCACACACCTCCAATCTGACTTCACACACCTCCATTCTATGAATTCCGAAAGCTTCATTCTGACTTAACACACCTCCATTCTGTGACTTCGCATACCTCTATTCTGACTTCATACACCTCCATTCTGTGACTTCACACACCTCCATTCTATGACTTCAAACACCTCCATTCTGTGACTTCACACACCTCAACTCCGTCACTTTACACACCTCCATTCTGTGACTTCTCACACCTCCATTCTGTGATTTCACACACCTCCATTCTATGACTTCACACACCTCCATTCTTTGACTTCACACACCTCCATTCTATGACTTCACACACCTCCATTGTGACTTCAGACATCGCCGTTCTGTGACTTCACACACCTCCCTTCTGTGACTTGACACACCTCCATTTTATGACTTCACACACCTCCATTCTATGACTTCACACACCTCCATTCTGTAATTTCACACGCCTCCAATGTTGGACGTCACAAGCCTCCATTCCATGACTTCATACACCTCCATTCTATGACTTCACACACATCCATTCTTTGACCTCACACACCTCCATTTTGACTTCACACACCTCCATTCTGTGACTTCACACACCTGCATTTGTGACTTCACACACCACAATTGTGACTTCACACACGTCCATTCTTTGACTTCACACACCTCCATTTTGACTTCACACACCTCCACTCTGTGACTTCACACACCTCCATTTGTGACTTCACACATCACAATTTTGACTTCACACACCTCTATTCTGTGACTTCACACACCTCCATTCTGTGACTTCACACACCTCCACTCTGAGTTCACACCTCCATTCTGAGTCTTCACACACATCCATTCTGTGACTTCACACATCTCGTTATATGACTTCACAAACCTCCATTCTGTGACCTCACACACCTCAAATCTGAGTTTACACCACTCCATTGTGTGACTTCACACACCTCCATTCTGTGACTTCACACACCCCCATTCTATGACTTCACACACCTCCATTCTATGACTTCACACACCTCCATTCTATGCCTTTCCACACCTCCATTCTGTGACTTCACACACCTCCATTCCATAACATCACACACCTCCATTCTGTGACTTCACACACCTCCATTCTATGACTTCACACACCTCCATTCTATGACTTCAGAAACCTACATTGTCACTTCACACACCTCCATTGTATGAGTACACACACCTGCATTGTGACTTCACCCACCTCCATTCTCTGACTTCACATACCACAATTCTGTGACTTCACACACATCCATTCTATGATTTCACACACCTCCATTCTATGACTTCACAGACCTCCATTCTATGACTTCACACACCTCCTTTCTGAGTTCACACACATCCATTCTGTGACTTCACACACCTCCATTGTGACTTCATACACCTCCATTCTATGAGTTCACACACCTCCATTCTGACTTCACACACTTCCATTGTATGACTTAACACAGCTCCATTCTGACTTCACACACCTCCATTGTATGACTTCGCACACCTCTATTCTGACTTCACACAACTGCATTCTGTGACTTCACACACCTCCATTCTATGACTTCACACACCTCCATTCTGTGACTTCACACACCTCCACTCTGTGACTTTACACACCTCCATTCTGTGACTTCACACACCTCCTTTCTGTGATTTCACACACAATCCATTCTATGACTTCACAAACCTCCATTCTTTGATTTCACACACCTCCATTCTATGACTTCACACACCTGCATTGTGACTTAATACAACTCCGTTCTGTGAATTCACACACCTCCTTTCTGTGACTTCACACACCTCCATACTATGACTTCCACACACCTTCAATCTATGACTTCACAACATCCATTCTATGATTTCACACACTTCCAATCTATGACTTCACAAACCTCCATTCTATGACTGCACAAACCTGCAATTTGAATTCACACACCTCCATTATCTGACTTTACCCACCTCCATTCTATGACTTCACACACCTCCATTCTGTAACTTCACACGCTTCCAATGTTTGATTTCACAAACCTACATTCCATGACTTCATACACCTCCATTGTATGACTTCACACACATCCATTCTTTGACCTCACACACCTCCATTTTGACTTCACACACCTCCATTCTGTGACTTCACACACCTGCATTTGTGACTTCATACACCTCCATTCTATGAGTTCACACACCCCCATTCTGACTTCACACACTTCCATTCTATGACTTCACACAGCTCCATTCTGACTTCACTCACCTCCATTCTATGACTTCGCACACCTCTATTTTGACTTCACACAACTGCATTCTGTGACTTCACACACCTCCATTCTGTGACTTCACACACCTCCATTCTATGACTTCACACACCTCCATTCTATACTTTTACACACCTCCATTCTGTGACTTCACACACCTCCATTCTATGACATCACACACCTCCATTCTGTGACTTCACACACCTCCATTCTATGACTTCACACACCTCCATTCTATGACTTCAGAAACCTACATTGTGACTTCACACACCTCCATTTTATTAGTTCACACACCTGCATTGTGACTTCACCCACCTCCATTCTCTGACTTCACACACCTCCATTCTGACTTCACACACCTCCATTCTGACTTCACACACCTCAATTCTGTGACTTCACACACCTCCATTCTATGATTTCACACACCTCCATTCTATGACTTCACAGACCTCCATTCTATGACTTCACACACCTCCTTTCTGAGTTCACACACATCCATTCTGTGACTTCACACACCTCCATTTTGACTTCATACACCTCCATTCTATGAGTTCACACACCTCCATTCTGACTTCACACACTTCCATTCTATGACTTCACACAGCTCCATTCTGACTTCACACACCTCCATTCTATGACTTCGCACACCTCTATTCTGACTTCACACAACTGCATTCTGTGACTTCACACACCTCCATTCTATGATTTCACACACCTCCATTCTGTGACTTCACACACCTCCACTCTGTGACTTTACACACCTCCATTCTGTGACTTCACACACCTCCATTCTTTGATTTCACACACAATCCATTCTATGACTTCACAAAACTCCATTCTTTGATTTCACACACCTCCATTCTATGACTTCACACACCTCCATTGTCACTTCATACTACTCCATTCTGTGAATTCACACACCTCCTTTCTGTGACTTCACACACCTCCATACTATGACTTCCACACACCTTCAATCTATGACTTCACAGACTTCCAATCTATGACTTCACAAACCTCCATTCTATGACTTCACACACCTGCAATCTGAATTCACACACCTCCATTCTCTGATTTCACACACCCCCATTCTTTGACTTCACACACCTCCATTCTGTAACTTCACACTCTTCCAATGTTGGACGTCACAAACCTCCATTCCATGACTTCATACACCTCCATTCTATGACTTCACACACATCCATTCTTTGACCTCACACACCACCATTTTGACTTCACACACCTCCATTCTGTGACTTCACACACCTGCATTTGTGAGTTCACACACCACAATTTTGACTTCACACAGTCCATTCTTTGACTTCACACACCTCCATTTTGACTTCACACACCTCCATTTTGTGACTTCACACACCTCCATTCTATGACTTCACACACCTCCATTGTGAATTCACACACCTCCATTCTGTGACTTCATACACCTCCATTCTGACTTCACACACCTTCATTGTATGACTTCACACACCTCAATTCTATGACTTCACACACCTCCATTCTGTGACGTCACACACCTCCATTCTATGACTTCAAACACCTTCATTCTTTCTTCACAAACATCCATTCTGTGACTTCACACACCTCCCTTCTGTGACTTCACACCTGCATTCTGACTTCACACACCTCTATTCTGTGACTTCACACACCTCCATTCTGACTTCACACACCTCCATTCTATGTTTTCACACACCTCCATTCTATGACTTCACACACCTCCATTCTATGAATTCACACACCTCCATTCTGTGACTTCACACAACTCCATTCTATGACTTCACACACCTCCATTCTATGACTTCACACACCTCCATTCTATGCCTTTACACACCTCCATTCTGTGACTTCACACCCCTCCATTCTATGACATCACACACCTCCATTCTGTGACTTCACACACCTCCATTCTATGACTTCACACACCTCCATTCTATGCCTTTACACAATTCCATTCTGTGACTTCACACACCTCCATTCTATGACATCACACACCTCCATTCTGTGACTTCACACACCTCCATTCTATGACTTCACACACCTGCATTGTGACTTCACCCACCTCCATTCTCTGACTTCACACACCTCCATTCTGACTTCACACACCTCCATTCTGACATCACACACCTCAAATCTGTGACTTCACAAAACTCCATTGTATGATTTCACACACCTCCATTTTATGACTTCACAGACCTCCATTCTCTGACTTCACACACCTCCATTCTGTGACTTCACACACCTCCAGTCTATGACTTCAAACACCTTCATTCTTACTTCACACACATCCATTCTGTGACTTCACACACCTCCATTGTGACTTCATACACCTCCATTCTATGAGATTCACACACCCCCATTCTGACTTCACACACTTCCATTCTATGACTTCACACAGCTCCATTCTGACTTCACTCACCTCCATTCTATGACTTCGCACACCTCTATTTGACTTCACACAACTGCATTCTGTGACTTCACACACCTCCATTCTATGACTTCACACACCTCCATTCTCTGACTTCACACACCTCCATTCTATGCCTTTACACACCTCCATTCTGTGACTTCACACACCTCCATTCTATGACTTCACACACCTCCATTCTATGACTTCAGAAACCTACATTGTGACTTCACACACCTCCATTTTATTAGTTCACACACCTGCATTGTGACTTCACCCACCTCCATTCTCTGACTTCACACACCTCCATTCTGACTTCACACACCACTATTCTGACTTCACACACCTCAATTCTGTGACTTCACACACCTCCATTCTATGATTTCACACACCTCCATTCTATGACTTCACAGACCTCCGTTCTATGACTTCACACACCTTCTTTCTGAGTCCACACACATCCATTCTGCGACTTCACACACCTCCATTTTGTCTTCATACACCTCCATTCTATGAGTTCACACACCTCCATTCTGACTTCACACACTTCCATTCTATGACTTCACACAGCTCCATTCTGACTTCACACACCTCCATTCTATGACTTCGCACACCTCTATTCTGACTTCACACAACTGCATTCTGTAACTTCACACACTTCCATTCTATGATTTCACACACCTCCATTCTGTGACTTCACACACCTCCACTCTGTGACTTTACACACCTCCATTCTATGACTTCACACACCTCCATTTTGTGATTTCACACACAATCCATTCTATGACTTCACAAACCTCCATTGTGACTTCATACTACTCCATTCTGTGAATTCACACACCTCCTTTCTGTGACTTCACACACCTCCATACTATGACTTCCACACACCTTCAATCTACGACTTCACAACCTCCATTCTATGACTTCACAGACTTCCAATCTATGACTTCACAAACCTCCATTCTATGACTTCACACACCTGCAATCTGACCTCACACACCTCCATTCTCTGACTTCACACACCTCCATTCTATGACTTCACACACCTCCATTTTGACTTCACACACCTCCATTCTGTGACTTCACACACCTGCATTTGTGACTTCACACACCACAATTTTGACTTCACACACGTCCATTTTTTGACTTCACACACCTCCATTTTGACTTCACACACATCCATTTTGTGACTTCACACACCTCCATTCTATGACTTCACACACCTCCATTCTATGACTTCACACACCTACATTGTGACTTCACACACCTACGTTCTATCAGTTCACACACCTGCATTGTGACTTCACACACCTCCATTCTATGACTTCACACACCTCCATTCTGAATTCACACACCTCCATTCTGACTTCACACACCTCAATTCTGTGACTTCACACACCTCCATTCTATGATTTCACACACCTCCATTCTATGACTTCACAGACCTCCATTCTCTGACTTCACACACCTCCTTTCTGAGTTCACACACATCCATTCTGTGACTTCACACACCTCCATTGTGACTTCATACACCTCCATTCTATGAGTTCACACACCCCCATTCTGACTTCACACACTTCCATTCTATGACTTCACACAGCTCCATTCTGACTTCACTCACCTCCATTCTTGACTTCGCACACCTCTATTTTGACTTCACACAACTGCATTCTGTGACTTCACACACCTCCATTCTATGACTTCACACACCTCCATTCTATGACTTCACACACCTCCATTCTATACTTTTACACACCTCCATTCTGTGACTTCACACACCTCCATTCTATGACATCACACACCTCCATTCTGTGACTTCACACAACTCCATTCTATGACTTCACACACCTCCATTCTATGACTTCAGGAACCTACATTGTGACTTCACACACCTCCATTTTATTAGTTCACACACCTGCATTGTGACTTCACCCACCTCCATTCTCTGACTTCACACACCTCCATTCTGACTTCACACACCTCCATTCTGACTTCACACACCTCAATTCTGTGACTTCACACACCTCCATTCTATGATTTCACACACCTCCATTCTATGACTTCACACACCTCCATTCTATGACTTCACACACCTGCTTTCTGAGTTCACACACATCCATTCTGTGACTTCACACACCTCCATTTTGACTTCATACACCTCCATTCTATGAGTTCACACACCTCCATTCTGACTTCACACACCTCCATTCTATGACTTCGCACACCTCTATTCTGACTTCACACAACTGCATTCTGTGACTTCACACACCTCCATTCTATGATTTCACACACCTCCTTTCTGTGACTTCACACACCTCCACTCTGTGACTTTACACACCTCCATTCTGTGACTTCACACACCTCCATTCTGTGATTTCACACACAATCCATTCTATGACTTCACAAACCTCCATTCTTTGATTTCACACACCTCCATTCTATGACTTCACACACCTCCATTGTCACTTCATACTACTGCATTCTGTGAATTCACACACCTCCTTTCTGTGACTTCACACACCTCCATAATATGACTTCCACACACCTTCAATCTATGACTTCACAGACTTCCAATCTATGACTTCACAAACCTCCATTCTATGACTTCACACACCTGCAATCTGAATTCACACACCTCCATTCTCTGATTTCACACACCCCCATTCTTTGACTTCACACACCTCCATTCTGTAACTTCACACGCTTCCAATGTTGGACGTCACAAACCTCCATTCCATGACTTCATACACCTCCATTCTATGACTTCACACGCATCCATTCTTTGACCTCACACACCACCATTTTGACTTCACACACCTCCATTCTGTGACTTCACACACCTGCATTTGTGAGTTCACACACCACAATTTTGACTTCACACAGTCCATTCTTTGACTTCACACACCTCCATTTTGACTTCACACACCTCCATTTTGTGACTTCACACACCTCCATTCTATGACTTCACACACCTCCATTCTGAATTCACACACCTCCATTCTGACTTCACACACCTCAATTCTGTGACATCACACACCTCCATTCTATGATTTCCCACACCTCCATTCTTTGACTTCACACACCTCCATTCTATGACTTCACATACCTCCTTTCTGAGTTGACACACCTCCATACTGTGACTTCACATACCTCCAATCTGACTTCACACACCTCCATTCTATGACTTCACACACCTCCATTGTGTGACTTCAAAACCCACCATTCTATGACTTCACACATCTCCATTGTGACTTCACACACCTCCATTCTATGAGTTCACATAGCTCCATTCTGACTTCACACACCTCCATTCTATGACTTCGCACACCTCTATTCTGACTTCACACCCCTCCATTCTGTGATTTCACATACCTCTACTCTTTGACTTCACACACCTCCATTCTATGATTTCACACACCTCCATTCTATGATTTCACACAGCTCCATTCTATGACTTCACATACCTCCTTTCTGAGTTCACCCACCTCCATTCTATGACTTCACACACCTCCAATCTGACTTCACACACCTCCATTCTAGGACTCCACACACTTCCATTCTGTGATTTCAAAACCCACAATTCTATGACTTCACACACCTCCATTGTGACTTCACATTCCTCCATTCTAAGAGTTCACACACCTCCAATCTGACTTCACACACCTCCATTCTATGAATTCCGAAAGCTTCATTCTGACTTAACACAACTCCATTCTGTGACTTCGCATACCTCTATTCTGACTTCATACACCTCCATTCTGTGACTTCACACACCTCCATTCTATGACTTCAAACACCTCCATTCTGTGACTTCACACACCTCAACTCCGTCACTTTACACACCTCCATTCTGTGACTTCTCACACCTCCATTCTGTGATTTCACACACCTCCATTCTATGACTTCACACACCTCCATTCTTTGACTTCACACACCTCCATTCTATGACTTCACACACCTCCATTGTGACTTCAGACATCGCCGTTCTGTGACTTCACACACCTCCCTTCTGTGACTTGACACACCTCCATTTTATGACTTCACACACCTCCATTCTATGACTTCACACACCTCCATTCTGTAATTTCACACGCCTCCAATGTTGGACGTCACAAGCCTCCATTCCATGACTTCATACACCTCCATTCTATGACTTCACACACATCCATTCTTTGACCTCACACACCTCCATTTTGACTTCACACACCTCCATTCTGTGACTTCACACACCTGCATTTGTGACTTCACACACCACAATTGTGACTTCACACACGTCCATTCTTTGACTTCACACACCTCCATTTTGACTTCACACACCTCCACTCTGTGACTTCACACACCTCCATTTGTGACTTCACACATCACAATTTTGACTTCACACACCTCTATTCTGTGACTTCACACACCTCCATTCTGTGACTTCACACACCTCCACTCTGAGTTCACACCTCCATTCTGAGTCTTCACACACATCCATTCTGTGACTTCACACATCTCGTTATATGACTTCACAAACCTCCATTCTGTGACCTCACACACCTCAAATCTGAGTTTACACCACTCCATTGTGTGACTTCACACACCTCCATTCTGTGACTTCACACACCCCCATTCTATGACTTCACACACCTCCATTCTATGACTTCACACACCTCCATTCTATGCCTTTCCACACCTCCATTCTGTGACTTCACACACCTCCATTCCATAACATCACACACCTCCATTCTGTGACTTCACACACCTCCATTCTATGACTTCACACACCTCCATTCTATGACTTCAGAAACCTACATTGTCACTTCACACACCTCCATTGTATGAGTACACACACCTGCATTGTGACTTCACCCACCTCCATTCTCTGACTTCACATACCACAATTCTGTGACTTCACACACATCCATTCTATGATTTCACACACCTCCATTCTATGACTTCACAGACCTCCATTCTATGACTTCACACACCTCCTTTCTGAGTTCACACACATCCATTCTGTGACTTCACACACCTCCATTGTGACTTCATACACCTCCATTCTATGAGTTCACACACCTCCATTCTGACTTCACACACTTCCATTGTATGACTTAACACAGCTCCATTCTGACTTCACACACCTCCATTGTATGACTTCGCACACCTCTATTCTGACTTCACACAACTGCATTCTGTGACTTCACACACCTCCATTCTATGACTTCACACACCTCCATTCTGTGACTTCACACACCTCCACTCTGTGACTTTACACACCTCCATTCTGTGACTTCACACACCTCCTTTCTGTGATTTCACACACAATCCATTCTATGACTTCACAAACCTCCATTCTTTGATTTCACACACCTCCATTCTATGACTTCACACACCTGCATTGTGACTTAATACAACTCCGTTCTGTGAATTCACACACCTCCTTTCTGTGACTTCACACACCTCCATACTATGACTTCCACACACCTTCAATCTATGACTTCACAACATCCATTCTATGATTTCACACACTTCCAATCTATGACTTCACAAACCTCCATTCTATGACTGCACAAACCTGCAATTTGAATTCACACACCTCCATTATCTGACTTTACCCACCTCCATTCTATGACTTCACACACCTCCATTCTGTAACTTCACACGCTTCCAATGTTTGATTTCACAAACCTACATTCCATGACTTCATACACCTCCATTGTATGACTTCACACACATCCATTCTTTGACCTCACACACCTCCATTTTGACTTCACACACCTCCATTCTGTGACTTCACACACCTGCATTTGTGACTTCTCACACCACAATTTTGACTTCACACACGACCATTCTTTGACTTCACACACCTCCATTTTGACTTCACACACTTCCATTCTGTGACTTCACACACCTCCATTCTGTGACTTCACACACCTACATTGTTTGACTTCACACACCTCCATTTTGACTTCACACACCTCCATTCTATGACTTCACACACCTTCATTCTTACTTCAGAAACATCCATTCTATGACTTCACAAACCTCCCTTCTGTGAATTCACACACCTCCATTCTGGGTTCAAACACCTCCATCTGTGACTTCACACACATCCATTCTATGACTTCACACTCCTCCATTCTATGAGTTCACACAACTCCATTCTGTGACTTCACACACCTCCATTCTATGACTTCACACACCTCCATTGTGACTTCACACATCGCCGTTCTGTGACTTCACACACCTCCCTTCTGTGACTTGACACACCTCCATTTTATGACTTCACACACCTCCATTCTATGACTTCACACACCTCCATTCTGTAATTTCACACGCTTCCAATGTTTGACGTCACAAACCTCCATTCTATGACTTCATACACCTCCATTCTATGACTTCACACACATCCATTCTTTGACCTCACACACCTCCATTTTGACTTCACACACCTCCATTCTGTGACTTCACACACCTGCATTTGTGACTTCACACACCACAATTGTGACTTCACACACGTCCATTCTTTGACTTCAAACACCTCCATTCTATGACTTCACACATCTCCATTCTATGACTTCACACACCTATATTGTGACTTCAAACACCTACGTTCTATCAGTTCACACACCTGCATTGTGACTTCACACACCTCCATTCTATGACTTCACACACCTCCATTCTGAATTCACACACGTCCATTCTGACTTCACACACCTCAATACTGTGACTTCACACAACTCCATTCTATGATTTCCCACACCTCCATTCTTTGACTTCACACACCTCCATTCTATGAGTTCACACAACTCCATTCTGTGACTTCACACACCTCCATTCTATGACTTCACACACCTATATTGTAACTTCAAACACCTACGTTCTATCTGTTCACACACCTTCATTGTGACTTCACTCACCTCCATTCTATGTCTCCACACACCTCCATTCTGTAATTTCACACACTTCCAATGTTTGACTTCACAAACCTCCATTCTTTGACTTCACACACCTCCATTCTATGACCTCTCACACCTCCATTGTGACTTCACACATCTCCGTTCTGTGACTTCACACACCTCCCTTCTGTGACTTGACACACCTCCATTCTATGACTTCACACACCTCCATTCTTTGACTTCATACACCTCCATTTTGACATCACACACCTCCATTCTGTGACTTCACACACCTCCATTTGTGACTTCACACAACACAATTTTGACTTCACACACCTCCATTCTTTGACTTCACACACCTCCATTTTGACTTCACACACTTCTATTCTTTGAATTCACACACCTCCATTCTGTGACTTCACACACCTCCATTCTGACTTCACACACCTCCATTCTATGACTTCACACACTTCCATTCTATGACTTCACACACCTCCATTCTGTGGCTTCACACACCTCCACTCTGAGTTCACACACTTCCATTCTGTGTCTTCACACACCTCCATTGTGTGACTTCACACACCTCGTTAAATGACTTCACACACCTCCATTCTGTGACCTCACACACCTCAAATCTGAGTTCACACCCCTCCATAGTGTGACTTCACACACCTCCATTCTGTGACTTCACACACCTCCATTCTGTGACTTCACACACCTCCATTCTATGACTTCACACACCTCCATTCTATGACTTCAGAAACCTACATTGTGACTTCACACACCTCCATTCTATGAGTTCACACACCTGCATTGTGACTTCACCCACCTCCATTCTCTGACTTCACACACCTCCATTCTGACTTCACACACCTCCATTCTGACTTCACACACCTCAATTCTGTGACTTCACACACCTCCATTCTATGATTTCACACACCTCCATTCTATGACTTCACAGACCTCCATTCTATGACTTCACACACCTCCTTTCTGAGTTCACACACATCCATTCTGTGACTTCACACACCTCCATTGTGACTTCATACACCTCCATTCTATGAGTTCACACACCTCTATTCTGACTTCACACACTTCCATTGTATGACTTCACACAGCTCCATTCTGACTTCACACACTTCCATTCTATGACTTCACACACCTCTATTCTGACTTCACACAACTGCATTCTGTGACTTCACACACCTCCATTCTATGACTTCACACACCTCCATTCTTTGACTTCACACACCTCTATTTTGACATCACACACCTCCATTCTGTGACTTCACACACCTCCCTTTGTGACTTCACACACCACAATTTTGACTTCACACACCTCCATTCTTTGACTTCACACACCTCAATTTTGACTTCACACACTTCCCTTCTGTGAATTCACACATCTCCATTCTGTGACTTCACACACCTCCATTGTTTGACTACACACACTCCATTCTTTGACTTCACACACCTCCATTCCATGACATCACACACCTCCATTCTGTGACTTCACACACCTCCATTCTAGGACTTCACACACCTCCATTCTATGACTTCACACACCTCCATTCTATGAGTTCACACACCTCCATTCTATGACTTCACACACTTCTATTCTGTGACTAGACACACCTCCATTGTATGACTTCACAAACCTCCATTCTATGACTTCACACATCTGCATTCTGACTTCACACACCTCCATTCTATGACTTCACACCTCCATTCTCTGACTTCACACATCTCCATTCTGACTTCACACACCTCCAATCTATGCCTTCACACATCTCCCTTCTATAACTAAACACACCTTCATTCTGTAACTTCACACACTTCCAATGTTTGACTTCACAAACCTCCATTCCATGACTTCATACACATCCATTCTATGACTTCACACACCTCCTTTCTTTGACTTCACAAAATTCCATTTTGATTTCACACACCTCCACTCTGTGACTTCACACACCTCCATTTGTGACTTCACACATCACAATTTTGACTTCAAACACCTCCATTCTGTGACTTCACACACCTCTATTCTGAGTTAACACACCTCCATTTGTGACTTCACACACCTCCATTCTGACTTCACACACCTCCATTCTATGACTTCACACACTTCCATTCTATGACGTCACACACCTCCATTCTGTGACGTCACACACCTCCACTCTGAGTTCACACACCTCCATTCTGTGTCTTCACACACCTCCATTCTGTGACTTCACACACCTCGTTATATGACTTCACACACCTCCATTCTGTGACCTCACACACCTCAAATCTGAGTTCACACCCCTCCATAGTGTGACTTCACACACCTCCATTCTGTGACTTCACACACCCCCATTCTATGACTTCACACACCTCCATTCTATGACTTCACACACCTCCTTTCTATGCCTTTACACACCTCCATTCTGTGACTTCACACACCTCCATTCTATAACATCACACACCTCCATTCTGTGACTTCACACACCTCCATTCTATGACTTCACACACCTCCATTCTATGACTTCAGAACCCTACATTGTGACTTCACACACCTCCATTCTATTAGTTCACACACCTGCATTGTGACTTCACACACCTCCATTCTCTGACTTCACACACCTCCATTCTGACTTCACAAACCTCCATTCTGACTTCAAACACCTCAATTCTGTGACTTCACACACCTCCATTCTATGATTTCACACACCTCCATTCTATGACTTCACAGACCTCCATTCTATGACTTCACACACCTCCTTTCTGAGTTCACACACATCCATTCTGTGACTTCACACACCTCCATTGTGACTTCATACACCTCCATTCTATGAGTTCACACACCTCCATTCTGACTTCACACACTTCCATTGTATGACTTCACACAGCTCCATTCTGACTTCACACACCTCCATTGTATGACTTCGCACACCTCTATTCTGACTTCACACAACTGCATTCTGTGACTTCACACACCTCCATTCTATGACTTCACACACCTCCATTCTGTGACTTCACACACCTCCACTCTGTGACTTTACACACCTCCATTCTGTGACTTCACACACCTCCATTCTGTGATTTCACACACAATCCATTCTATGACTTCACAAACCTCCATTCTTTGATTTCACACACCTCCATTCTATGACTTTACACACCTGCATTGTGACTTCATACAACTCCATTCTGTGAATTCACACACATCCTTTCTCTGACTTCACACACCTCCATACTATGACTTCCACACACCTTCAATCTATGACTTCACAACCTCTATTCTATGACTTCACACACTTCCAATCTATGACTTCACAAACCTCCATTCTATGACTTCACAAACCTGTAATTTGAATTCACACACCTCCATTATCTGACTTTACACACCTCCATTCTATGACTTCACACACCTCCATTCTGTAACTTCACACGCTTCCAATGTTTGACTTCACAAACCTCCATTCCATGACTTCATACACCTCCATTCTATGACTTCACACACATCCATTCTTTGACCTCACACACCTCCATTTTGACTTCACACACCTACATTCTGTGACTTCACACACCTGCATTTGTGACTTCACACACCACAATTTTGACTTCACACACGACCATTCTTTGACTTCACACACCTCCATTTTGACTTGACACACTTCCATTCTGTGACTTCACACACCTCCATTCTATGACTTTACACACCTACATTGTTTGACTTCACAACCCTCCATTTTGACTTCACACACCTCCATTCTATGACTTCACACACCTTCATTCTTACTTCAGAAACATCCATTCTACGACTTCACAAACATTCCTTCTGAGAATTCACACACCTCCATTCTGGATTCACACACCTCATTTCTGTGACTTCACACACCTCAATTCTATGACTTCACACTCGTCCATGCTATGAGTTCACACTCCTCCATTCTGTGACTTCACACACCTCCATTCTATGACTTCACACACCTCCATTGTGACATCACACATCGCCGTTTTGTGACTTCACTCACCTCCCTTCTGTGACTTGACACACCTCCATTTTATGACTTCACACACCTCCATTCTATGACTTCACACACCTCCATTCTGTAATTTCACACGCTTGCAATGTTTGACATCACAAACCTCCATTCCATGACTTCATACACCTCCATTCTATGACTTCACACACATCCATTCTTTGACCTCACACACCTCCATTTTGACTTCACACACCTCCATTCTGTGACTTCACACACCTGAATTTGTGACTTCACACACCACAATTGTGACTTCACACACGTCCATTCTTTGACTTCACACACCTCCATTCTATGACTTCACACACCTCCATTCTATGACTTTAAACACCTATATTGTGACTTCAAACACCTACGTTCTATCAGTTCACACACCTGCATTGTGACTTCACACACCTCCATTCTATGACTTCACACACCTCCATTCTGAATTCACACACCTCCATTCTGACTTCACACACCTCAATTCTTTGACTTCACACACCTCCATTCTATGATTTCCCACACCTCCATTCTTTGACTTCACACACCTCCATTCTATGACTTCACATACCTCCTTTCTGAGTTCACACATCTCCATTCATTGACTTCACACACCTCCAATCTGACTTCACACACCTCCATTCTATGTCTCCACACACCTCCCTCCTGTGATTTCAAAAACCACACTTCTATGACTTCACATACCTCCATTGTGACTTCACTTACCTCCATTCTAAGAGTTCACACACCTCCAATCTGACTTCACACACCTCCATTGTATGAATTCCCACAGCTCCATTCTGATTTAACACATCTCCATTCCACGACTTCGCACACCTCTATTCTGACTTCATACACCTCCATTCTGTGACTTCACACACCTCCATTCTATGACTTCAAACACCTCCATTCTGTGACTTCACACACCTCAACTCTGTCAATTTACACACCTCCATCTGTGACTTCTCACACCTCCATTCTGTGATTTCACACACCTCCATTCTATGACTTCACACACCTCCGTTCTTTGACTTAACACACCTCCATTCTATGAGTTCACACACCTCCATTTTGACTTCACACATCGCCGTTCTGTGACTTCACACACCTCCCTTCTGTGACTTGACACACCTCCATTTTATGACTTCACACACCTCCATTCCATGACTTCACACACCTCAATTCTGTGACTTCACACACCTCCACTCTGTGACTTTACACACCTCCATTCTGTGACTTCACACACCTCCATTCTGTGATTTCACACACAATCCATTCTATGACTTCACAAACCTCCATTCTTTGATTTCACACACCTCCATTCTATGACTTCACACACCTCCATTGTGACTTCATACAACTCCATTCTGTGAATTCACACACCTCCTTTCTGTGACTTCACACACCTCCATACTATGACTTCCACACACCTTCAATCTATGACTTCACAACCTCCATTCTATGACTTCACAGACTTCCAATCTATGACTTCACAAACCTCCATTCTATGACTCCACACACCTGCAATCTCACTTCACACACCTCCATTCTTTGATTTCACACACCTCCATTTTATGACTTCACACACCTCCATTCTGTAACTTCACACGCTTCCAATGTTTGACGTCACAAACCTCCATTCCATGACTTCATACACCCCCATTCTATGACTTCACACACATCCATTCTTTGACCTCACACACCTCCATTTTGACTTCACACACCTCCATTCTGTGACTTCACACACCTGCATTTGTGACTTCACACACCACAATTTTGATTTTACACACGTCCATTCTTTGACTTCACACACCTCCATTTTGACTTCACACACCTCCATTTTGTGACTTCACACACCTCCATTCTATGACTTCACACACCTCCATTCTATGACTTCACACACCTACATTGTGACTTCACACACCTACGTTCTATCAGTTCACACACCTGCATTGTGACTTCACACACCTCCATTCTATGACTTCACACACCTCCATTCTGAATTCACACACCTCCATTCTGACTTCACACACCTCAATTCTATGATTTCCCACACCTCCGTTCTTTAACTTCACACACCTCCATTCTATGACTTCACATACCTCCTTTCTGAGTTGACACACATCCATTCTGTGACTTCACATACCTCCAATCTGACTTCACACACCTCCATTCTATGACTTCACACACCTCCATTCTGTGACTTCAAAAACCACCATTCTATGACTTCACACATCTCCATTGTGACTTCACACACCTCCATTCTATGAGTTCACATAGCTCAATTCTGACTTCACACACCTCCATTCTATGAATTCGCACACCTCTATTCTGACTTCACCCCCCTCCATTCTGTGATTTCACATACCTCCACTCTTTCACTTCACACACCTCCATTCTATGATTTCACACAGCTCCATTCTATGACTTCACACAACCCCTTTCTGAGTTCACACACCTCCATTCATTGACTTCACACACCTCCAATCTGACTTCAAACACCTCCATTCTATGACTCCACACACCTCCATTCTGTTATTTCAAACACCACAATTCTATGACTTCACACACCACCATTGTGACTTCACACACCTCCATTCTATGAATTCCCACAGCTCCATTCTGACTTAACACACCTCCATTCTATGACTTCGCATACCTCTATTCTGACTTCATACACCTCCACTCTGTGACTTCACACACCTCCATTCTATGACTTCAAACACCTCCGTTCTGTGACTTCACACACCTCAACTCTGTCACTTTACACACCTCCATTCTGTGACTTCTCACACCTCCATTCTGTGATTTCACACACCTCCATTCTATGACTTCACACTCCTCCATTCTTTGACTTCACACACCTCCATTCTATGACTTCACACACCTCCATTCTGTAATTTCACACGCTTCCAGTGTTTGACGTGAAAAACCTCCATTCCATGACTTCATACACCTCCATTCTATGATCTCACACACATCCATTTTGACTTCACACACCTCCATTCTGTGACTTCACACACCTGCATTTGTTACTGCACACACCACAGTTGTGACTTCACACATGTCCATTCTTTGACTTCACACACCTCCATTTTGACTTCACACACCTCCATTTTGTGACTTCACACACCTCCATTCTATGACTTCACACACCTCCATTCTATGACTTCACACACCTACATTGTGACTTCAAACACCTACATTCTATCAGTTTACACACCTGCATTGTGACTTCACACACTTCCATTCTGTGACTTCACACACCTCCATTCTGAATTCACACACCTCCATTCTATGACTTAACACACCTCCAATCTATGACTTCACACACCTCCATTCTGTAATTTCACACAATTCCAATGTTTGACTACACAAACCTCCATTCTTTGACTTCACACACCTCCATTCTATGAACTCTCACACCTCCATTGTGACTTCACACATCTCCTTTCTGTGACTTCACACACCTCCCTTCTGTGACTTGACACACCTCCATTCTTTGACTTCACACACCTCCATTCTTTGACATCACACACCAACATTTTGACATCACACACCTCCATTCTGTGACTTCACACACCTCCATTTGTGACTTCACACACCTCAATTTTGACTTCACACACTTCCATTCTGTGAATTCACACACCTCCATTCTGTGACTTCACACACCTCCATTGTTTGACTACACACAACTCCATTCTTTGACTTCACACACCTCCATTCCATGACATCACACACGTCCAATCTATGACTTCGCATACCTCTATTCTGACTTCACACACCTCCATCCTGTGACTTCACACACCTCCATTCTCTGACTTCACACACCTCCATTCTGTGACTTCACACACCTCCATTCTCTGACTTCACACACCTCCATTCTCTGACTTCACACACCTCCATTCTGTGACTTCACACACCTCCACTTTGTGACTATACACACCTCCATTCTGTGTCTTCACACACCTCCATCCTGTGATTTCACACACCTCCATTCTATGACTTCACACACCTCCATTCTATGACTTCAAACACCTCCATTCTATGACTTCACACACTTCTATTCTGTGACTAGACACACCTCCATTGTATGACTTCACACACCTCCATTCTATGACTTCACACATTTGCATTCTGACTTCACACACCTCCATTCTATGACTTCACACCTCCATTCTCTGACTTCACACATCTCCATTCTGTCTTCACACACTTAAAATCTATGCCTTCACGCATCTCCCTTCTGTGACTTCACACACCTCCATTCTGTAACTTCACACACTTCCAATGTTTGATTTCACGAACCTCCATTCCATGACTTCATACACATCCATTCTATGACTTCACACAACTCCTTTCTTTGACTTCACAAAATTCCATTTTGATTTCACACACCTCGACTCTGTGACTTCACACACCTCCATTTGTGACTTCACACATCACAATTTTGATTTCAGACACCTCCATTCTGTGACTTCACACACCTCCATTCTGACTTCACACACCTCCATTCTATGACTTCACACACTTCCATTCTATGACTTCACACACCTCCATTCTGTGACTTCACACACCTCCACTCTGAGTTCACACACTTCCATTCTGTGTCTTCACACACCTCCATTCTGTGACTTCACACACCTCGTTATATGACTTCACACACCTCCATTCTGTGACCTCACACACCTCAAATCTGAGTTCACACCCCTCCATAGTGTGACTTCACACACCTCCATTCTGTGACT
The DNA here is from genome assembly GCA_024803745.1 of Megascapheus bottae. Lineage (NCBI taxonomy): Eukaryota > Metazoa > Chordata > Mammalia > Rodentia > Geomyidae > Megascapheus > Megascapheus bottae. The sequence goes on from JANJXV010002532.1 coordinate 23,213, forward strand.
TCACACACCCCCATTCTATGACTTCACACACCTCCATTCTATGACTTCACACACCTCCATTCTATGCCTTTACACACCTCCATTCTGTGACTTCACACACCTCCATTCTATAACATCACACACCTCCATTCTGTGACTTCACACACCTCCATTCTATGACTTCACACACCTCCATTCTATGACTTCAGAAACCTACATTGTGACTTCACACACCTCCATTCTATGAGTTCACACACCTGCATTGTGACTTCACACACCTCCATTCTCTGACTTCACACACCTCCATTCTGACTTCACAAACCTCCATTCTGACTTCACACACCTCAATTCTGTGACTTCACACACCTCCATTCTATGATTTCACACACCTCCATTCTATGACTTCACAGACCTCCATTCTATGACTTCACACACCTCCTTTCTGAGTTCACACACATCCATTCTGTGACTTCACACACCTCCATTGTGACTTCATACACCTCCATTCTATGAGTTCACACACCTCCATTCTGACTTCACACACTTCCATTGTATGACTTCACACAGCTTCATTCTGACTTCACACACCTCCATTGTATGACTTCGCACACCTCTATTCTGACTTTACACAACTGCATTCTGTGACTTCACACACCTCCATTCTATGACTTCACACACCTCCATTCTCTGACTTCACACACCTCCACTCTGTGCCTGTACACACCTCCATTCTGTGACTTCACACACCTCCATTCTGTGATTTCACACACAATCCATTCTATGACTTCACAAACCTCCATTGTTTGATTTCACACACCTCCTTTCTATGACTTCACACACCTCCATTGTGACTTCATACAACTCCATTCTGTGAATTCACACACCTCCTTTCTCTGACTTCACACACCTCCATACTATGACTTCCACACACCTTCAATCTATGACTTCACAACCTCCATTCTATGACTTCACAGACTTCCAATCTATGACTTCACGAACCTCCATTCTATGACTTCACACACCTGCAATCTCACTTCACACACCTCCATTCTCTGACTTCACACACCTCCATTTTATGACTTCACACACCTCCATTCTGTAACTTCACACGCTTCCAATGTTTGATGTCACAAACCTCCATTCCATGACTTCGTACACCCCCATTCTATGACTTCACACACATCCATTCTTTGACCTCACACACCTCCATTTTGACTTCACACACCTCCATTCTGTGACTTCACACACCTTCATTCTATGACTTCACACATCTCCATTTTGACTTCACACACCTCCATTTTGTGACTTCACACACCTCCATTCTATGACTTCACACACCTCCATTCTATGACTTCTCACTACACTACATTGTGACTTCACACACCTACGTTCTATCAGTTCACACACCTGCATTGTGACTTCACACACCTCCATTCTATGACTTCACACACCTCCTTTCTGAATTCACACACCTCCATTCTGACTTCACACACCTCAATTCTATGCTTTCCCACACCTCCATTCTTTGACTTCACACACCCTCCATTCTATGACTTCACATACCTCCTTTCTGAGTTGACACACCTCCATTACTGTGACTTCACATACCTCCAATCTGACTTCACACACCTCGTTATATGACTTCACACACCTCCATTCTGTGACCTCACACACCTCAAATCTGAGTTCACACCCCTCCATAGTGTGACTTCACACACCTCCATTCTGTGACTTCACACACCCCCATTCTATGACTTCACACACCTCCATTCTATGACTTCACACACCTCCATTCTATGCCTTTACACACCTCCATTCTGTGACTTCACACACCTCCATTCTATAGACATCACACACCTCCATTCTGTGACTTCACACACCTCCATTCTATGACTTCACACACCTCCATTCTATGACTTCAGAAACCTACATTGTGCCTTCACACACCTCCATTCTATGAGTTCACACACCTGCATTGTGACTTCACACACCTCCATTCTCTGACTTCACACACCTCCATTCTGACTTCACAAACCTCCCATTCTTGACTTCACACACCTCAATTCTGTGACCTTCACACACCTCCATTCTATGATTTCACTCACCTCCATTCTATGACTTCACAGACCTCCATTCTATAACTTCACACACCTCCTTTCTGAGTTCACAAACATCCATTCTGTGACTTCACACACCTCCATTGTGACTTCATACACCTCCATTCTATGAGTTCACACACCTCCATTCTGACTTCACACACTTCCATTGTATGACTTCACACAGCTTCAATTCTGACTTCACACACCTCCATTGTATGACTTCGCACACCTCTATTCTGACTTCACACACCTCCATTCTGTGATTTCACATACCTCCACTCTTTGACTTCACACACCTCCATTCTATGATTTCACACACCTCCATTCTATGATTCCACACAGCTCCATTCTATGACATCACAAAACCCCTTTCTGAGTTCACACACCTCTCATTCATTGACTTCACACACCTCCAATCTGACTTCACACACCTCCATTTTGTGACTTCACACACCTCCATTCTGTGACTTCACACACCTCGTTATATGACTTCACACACCTCCATTCTGTGACCTCACACACATCAAATCTGAGTTCACACCCCCTCCATAGTGTGACTTCACACACCTCCATTCTGTGACTTCACACACCCCCATTCTATGACTTCACACACCTCCATTCTATGACTTCACACACCTCCATTCTATGCCTTTACACACCTCCATTCTGTGACTTCACACACCTCCATTCTATAACATCACACACCTCCATTCTGTGACTTCACACACCTCCATTCTATGACTTCACACACCTCCATTCTATGACTTCAGAAACCTACATTGTGACTTCACACACCTCCATTCTATGAGTTCACACACCTGCCATTGTGACTTCACACACCTCCATTCTCTGACTTCACACACCTCCATTCTGACTTCACAAACCTCCATTCTGACTTCAAACACCTCAATTCTGTAACTTCACACACCTCCATTCTATGATTTCACACACCTCCATTCTATGACTTCACAGACCTCCATTCTATGACTTCACACACCTCCTTTCTGAGTTTCACACACATCCATTTTGTGACTTCACACACCTCCATTGTGACCTTCATACACCTCCATTCTATGAGTTCACACACACCTCCATTCTGACTTCACACACTTCCATTGTATGACTTCACACAGCTCCATTCTGACTTCACACACCTCCATTGTATGACTTCGCACACCTCTATTCTGACTTCACACAACTGCATTCTGTGACTTCACACACCTCCCATTTTATGACTTCGCACACCTCCATTCTGTGATTTCACACACAAT
>JANJXV010002533.1:0-26538 GCA_024803745.1 Megascapheus bottae
ATGGGAAATGGCACTGTGGCTTCATAGGTAGGGTGATAGCCTTGAGTTGAAGAGCTCAGGAACAGTGCCCAGGCCCAGAGTTCAAGCCTTACAAATCCCCCAGCCAAAAAAAAGAAAAAAAAGTTTCTTCCCCAAGTGATTATTATGCCAGCCATAGAACATTAACATTCTGGGTGTACTTCACAGTATTATTACATGATACCCTAAGATTTTGCAATATTCTCACAGTACCAGCATATGTCATCATATAATGTAGTTCCTTTTCAATGGAATAATTCCATTTATAACCTAAATCTACTTCCCCGACTTATTTTTGTCGATACCACAATTGCTCTACCATGATATGCCACAAGCCATTAAACATTTTATGGTGGGTAATTGGAAAGGAGTCTCATGGAATTTTGTGCTAGGCTGGCTTTGAACCATGGTCCTCAGATCTCAGTCTCCTGAGGAGCTAGGATGACAGGCGTGAGCCACCAACACCTGGCTTGCCTTGTTATTTTTTTGTGGGTCTTGGGACTTGAAGTCTGGGCCTAGGCACCATCCCTAAGCTTTTCAGGTCAATATTTCATGTAAGTCTAAACAGTTAATTAAAGGAATACAATTCCAACAAAAAAAGAATAAAATTCCGACATGGTGTGTTTATAACTCAGTGCTAATTACTTGATGAAAATGTGGCATTCCAGAAGCTGGTGTCATTTGATGATGTAGCTGTGGATTTCAGATGGAAGGAGTGGCAGCATCTGGACAATGCTCAGAGGACCCTGTACAGAGATGTAATGCTGGAGACCTACAGCAACCTGGTGTCCTTAGGTGAGCAAAAGTCAAATTCACTTGCAAGGCCAAGTGCCTTGTTATTTTGCAGATACGTGAATGTTTATCAAACTTTCAATACTATTTAAATGAAAGATTCCAGGCCCTGAGAATTATCATTACTTTCTAAAGAAAACCTAAGGTAATTTTGTACTCATTCTTCAGGATACCTTCAGGATACTTTGACAACAGTTCTAAATTATGTTTCCTCTAATGGAGACGACATTCCAAACTTACACAGTAATTGTAAGTGGATAAACCATCCAGAATAGAATATATATCATTATTGGAAATAGGATCTACAAATCACTAAACAGTGAGTTTATAATGGAAACCTGGCCCTAGGTGCAATGTTTCATGCCTGTAATCTTAAAATATTCAGGAGGAAGAAATCTAAGAATTCTAATTTGAAGCTAGCAATGGCATAAAAATTGCCATGAAACTCTATTACTCCAAGTAACCCCTCAAAAATGTTAGTGGAGTGTCAAGAGTTTGACTTTGTGGTTGAGTGCTTGCTTAGCATGCATGAAGACCTATGCATGTAAGTGGAGCTGGGACTCAAACTGATATTTTTCTAGCCTTGAGCAAGATAGCTAAGTGTATGCCATACAAAATGAATCCAGAGCTGGGGAAAAGTCAACCATGGAGCCAGTGAGAAATGAGAAAAAAGATTTAATAGATAACTTGTGAGTAGGATGTCTGCGAACTTAAAGCAATGATGACACAGCATAAGCAATAATTCTCTACTGTTTCTAATTTACAGGGCCCTGTGTTCCCAAACCTGTATTAATTGACAAGCTAGAGCACTGTGCAGAACTCTGGATAGGAAATTCCTCTGACAAGAATATCACAGGTGAGTGAATGCATCTTCATATTGATGTTGGAGCCTGAGCCCCATTGGTAAGTTCATGTTGTGATGTACTGAGCAATAATATTCTTAGTTACCCTAAATCCTGTGTGGAACCTATGGAATTCTTTGTGAATGAATCAAGAATCATTTTCTTTTCCCAATCCTATGCCTGGTCTCAGGGCCTGAGCATGTTCCTTGGGTTTTCTCAAGGCTAGCTCTCTACTTCTTGAGTCATAGCACCACTTCTGGCTTTTTCTTTGTATGTAGTACCAAGGAACTGAACCAGGTCTTTGTGCATGCTAGCCCAAACCCCCGGCACCAAGAATCATAGGGTGATATGACGAATTCTATGTGGCAGTAGAGTTAAAGTTAGATTTCTCTGTAGAAATCACTGTGAAACAAAATAAAATGAGAACGCCATGAGCCCGTGGCTCATGCCTGTAATCCTAGCTACTTAGGAGGCTGAGATCTGAGGATCAAGGTTCAAAGACTGACCTATCACAAAAACACCTTAGACTCTTCTCTCCAATGAACAAATAGAAAATGAGAAGTGGGGTTGAGGCTATAGTCATAGGGCAGTAGCCTTGAGCTGAAGAGCTCAGGAAGAACAGCCAGGTCTAGAATTCAAGTCCCATGACTGCAAAACAAGAAAGAAAGAAAGAAAGAAAGAAAGAAAGAAAGAAAGAAAGAAAGAAAGAAAGAAAGAAAGAAGAAAGAGGGAAGAAAGAGGGAAGGAAGGAAAGGAAGAAAGAAAGAAAGAATGAATGATATTTCATTTCTTTAAAACTAAGACTATAAATGATTGAGTAAACAAGGAATAAGTCAGGGCATTATTCTCTGATAAGGATAATATCTTTTTGCTGGTAGGAAGAGACTGGTATTCAGAACCAGACCTTTCCACCAGAAATTGAGCCTAGTGGTAGAGTGCTTGCCTAGCATGCACAAAGACACAGGTTTGATTCCTTATTACCACATACATAGAAAAAGCCAGAAGTAATGAATTCATTGGTAGGGTTCTAGTCTTGAGAAAACCCAAGGACAGTGGTTAGGTCCTAAGTTCAAACCCAGGAATGGAAGGAAAAAAAATAACAACAAAGTTTCAATCATATAAGAAAATTAACTAGACAATGAGCTGGGGATTTTCTGGTCTTCCATGGTTCTGAGGCACAGGAGTGTTAGAAAAGGAATTTTTATAAGACTTCAAATGGAAAGAAACAAATTTCAAAATTCCCACAAATACCTAAATTGAGACTTTAGTGAGAAGTTGTAACTGAAGGGATATAGGTGTAAGTCCTTACTCTCAAGAATCGTTCCTGCTTGGATCAAAGGCAAACAGACATATAAACCAAACTTGTGGCCGCTGAATCTAGAAAAAATTCGTGTTCCTCACTTAATGGTTAATAAGCAAACAGCATTGAAACTGGGTAAGGTAATCCTATCTGCTACTCAGGACCTGAGACTCTTATCTGTAGTTAACTCTAGAAAACAGGAAGTGGGGCTGTAGCTCAAGGATAGGGGTTATAGTCTTCTTCTGAAGTGTTCAGGGACAGGGCCGAGGCCTATGAACTACAAAAAAAAAGAAAAGAAAAGAAAAGAAAGTTTTAAAAAGATGCAAAACAGCACAGTATTTAGATTATTTCTCAAAAATAAAAGAAAGGCAGCTATTCCTCAATGTATAAACAAAACAGTATTTGAAAAAAAACAGCTGCAGGTATAGTATAGGTAGTACTCAGCTTAAAACGGTAGGAATACATAGTTAGGTAATTTCAATAAATATTTCCTGTGATATAAAAAGAGAACTAAAACACAGAAAAACATTATTGGTCATTGTAAAATATCATTTTCTTAATAAGTTAGGGAGAAAAGCATATATTTCTCACAAATCAATTTCCACATTTATATTTCAAAATATCTAACACTTAGGATGGGAAAGTAAAGTCATTATCTTTACAGTAAGGAATATTTGTATCTCATGTATGTTTGTGTCTTTTTTTCTAGGACTCATTTTAGATGTCCAGGTAATGGAAAATGTGTTCAAGACCTGCCAGGAAAGTCCACATGAATGTCTTTGTGAAGTAGCAGTTGCAAGTAGTATCGAAGTGGAGGAAAACGTGAGATTAGCAACAACTTTAAATTTGAGCTCTACACATAATCCAGAGCTGATTAGTAATAACGGTAACAACTTAGGGGTGAGGACTGAGGAGTTCATTAAGTGTCAGAACATGCTTCTGTTTCCTAAGCCTGATGAGATGCATGCTGCATATAGATCTCGTATGTTTCCTGTTCTTAAAAAATCCATCGGATATTCAGAGCATTTTATTCATGCTTGTGATAGTCCAAAAGATCTGCAGTATCATAATTCTGTTCTCCCTGCCCAAGAAATTCTTCAGGGAGGGAGAAAAACTGCTAAATGTACTGTATGATGAAAAATATTGTACTTAACACCGACCATCACTACACGTCCGAAAATGTACACAGGAGAGACTCCTCATACATGTAGTGAATGTGAGAAATCTTTCAGTAATGAAATATGCCTTACAATACCTCAGAGCAAATATCCTGAGATATGCGATGCGTACATCAAGTGTGAATATTAATTTCTGAGAAGTCAGACCTGACGCTCCAACCTCGATCACCAAGAGAAGACAAACCTTATGAATATGAGGAATGTAATAAAATTTCTGCCCAGAATTAAGCTCTCAGCACACATCAGAGATCTCACACAGAAGAGAAATCTTTAATGGGATAAATGTGGGAAGACTTTTAGACTGAAATCATACCTCACTTTGCACCAGGGAAGACACACAGAAGAGAAACCTTATGAATGTAACAAATGTGAAAAGTCTTTCACCCAGAAGATACACTTTCGAGTTCATCAAATAACACACACAGGAGAGAAATCTTATAAGTGTAATGAATGTGGAAAGTCTTTCCAAGGGAAGGGAAAACTTCGTGTTCATCAGAGAATACATACAGGAGTGAAACCTTAAGAATGTAACCAATGAGTAAAGTCTTTCCGACAGAAATCTTCCCTCAAATTTCATCAAAGAACACACACAGGAGAGAAACCTTATGTGTGCAACAAATGTGGAAAGACCTTCAAGTGGAAGTCATATCTTGATGGGCATAATAGAACACACACAGGCGAGAAAACCTATGCATGTAGTGAATGCGGAAAGTCTTTCAAATGGAAGGTAAAACTCCATGTTCATCAGAGAATATACTCAGGAGAAACACCTTATGAGTGTAACATATGTGGAAAGTCCTTCACACAGACGCCAAACCTCAACATGCATAAGACAATTCAAACAGGAGAAAAGCCTTATGAAAGTAACCGAGGTGGGATGTCTTTCAAATGGAAGTCTTCCCTCAAATTGCATCAGAGAATACACACAGGAGAGAAACTGTACGAGTGCATCAAATGTGGTAAGACCTTCAGATGGAAGTCAAATTACACGAGGCATAACAGAATTCACACATATTAGAAACCTTTGGAATATAACCAAAGTTGAAAGTCTTTCGTGCAGTATTCACCCTTCAGGAAGCGTAAGAGAGTTCACACATATGAGAAGCCTTAGCAATGTAATAAATAGGAAAGACTTTTTAGTCTGTGGAAGAAAACTCAGCTTGTGTCACAGAACCAACACAAGATCAAACCCTTAATGAATGTAGCAAATGTTCAGTCTTTTCCCCAGAAGGCACAAGTCAAGATTTATCACTAAACACCCACAGGATAGAATCCTATGAAAAAAATGAAAGGGAAATTTTTTTTGAAGAACTCATAGTTGAATTTGCATGATACCACACAGACACAGGATAAAAATTGTATGAATATAAGAATATGAAAAATCCATCATGAACGCATGACTAAGTATAAAATGCACATAGGAGAGAAAAACCTTATGAATATTACAAATGTGGAAAGTGTTTGACCTGGAAGGCATACTTCTGTGTTCATCACAAACCTGATTCCCATAGAAGAAAAGAAAACTAATGAATAGAACAAATGTGCAGTGACTTTTAATCAGAAGTCAGTCTTCAGTACATTACTCAGAGAAATTCTGAGTAATGAAAAACATTTAGCTATATATAGAATCTCTGTATATGGGAGCATTAGGGTAAGTCTTCTAAACAAAGTCAACCTTCAGCAAGCATTAAGAGCACTCACAGAAGAAATAATAGCATGTAGGAAAACCTTTGTCAGAAACCTCTAAAAGCTGACTGTGTGGCTTAGTGGTAGAGTGCTAACCTATCAAGGATGAATGCCTGGGTTAGATTCCTCAATACTACGTGAAAAGAGCAAGCCAGAAGCAGCACTGTGGTTCAAATGTTAGAGTGCTAACCTTGAGCAAAAGTAGCTCAGGCCCTGAGTTCAAGCCTAAGGATAGGAGAGAGAGAGAGAGAGAGAGAGAGAGAGAGAGAGAGAGAGAGAGAGAGAGAGAGAGAGAGAGAGAGAGAGAGAGAGAGAGAGAGAGAGAAAAGAGAGAGAAACAGGAACTTCTAAATTTTACAGAGATAGAGAAGGAGACAGAGAAGGAGATAGAAACTAATTTCTAAACTTTACAGTCTTTCTATTTCCTTACAAATTCGTCTGTCATTCTTTCTGACAGAAGCACAGAATTCCATTGTGTAAAAATACCATATTTGATCTACTCATCAACTGACGGGCATCTGGGTTGGTTCCATACCTTTGTCATAGTAAATAGTGCTGTGATAAATGTTATCGTTCTAGTGAATTTAGTATGTCCTATCTGGACGATTGGCAAGTAGTGAAATTGATGGATCACAGGGGAGCTCTATGTTTAGTCTTTTTGGGATACTGCCATAATGCTTTCCATAGTGGTTGAACGAGTTTGCAATCCCACCAGCAGTGTAGTAGTGATCCCTCCTGGCCACATCCCCTCCAGCATACGTTATTAGATTTCTGGATCTTGGCCATTCTAACTGGAGTGAGGAGGAAAAGGGAAAGAGGAACTGAAATTTTCTCTCCTTACAGATGACATGATTCTGTATTTAAAGAACCCTATAGACTCTACTCCAAAGCTGCTTGAGCTGATATAAAACTTTGGTAAGGTAGCAGGGTATAAAATTAACCGTCAATGTCAACTGCCTTCCCATATGCCAACAAATGAGAGGAATGAGGCAAGAATCAGGATAGCAACTCATTTGGCTATCAAAGAAAATAAAATACCTAGGAATTAACTTAGAAAGTAAACCACCTTTTTCATGGAACTATAAACCCTGGAGAAGGAAATTAACGCAGAACTGAGGAAATGCAAAAACCTATGCCCCTGGTTTGGAAGAAGTAATATTGTAAAAATGGCAATCTTGATAAGGAATATCTACAAATTCAGTGCAATATTCATCAATATCCCAATGTCATTCTTTAAAGAAACAGAAGAGGAAATCCAAAATTTCACTTGGAATAATAAAAGACCCCTTATAGTCTGTCTTCTTGCATGATACATAATGTTTAATCTCACCTTCTCCACCAAAATCTCACCTTTCTCATTGAGACATAGGTGGCCCTGTTTACTAGCAGCAAAGGCTCAAACACGCAGTTTCAGGTGTCACCACTGCCTCTGTTACTGGGTAGATCCAACTCTGTCATCGATTCTGAGGTCTGCTCTGGGAGTCTTGGTCACAAGTTGTTCTGTGGCATCTGCTGCCATCCTGTGCCTATTTGCTTCCTTTTCCTCCAGCAGCATACAACAGGGAATGAAGTTCAGGCGCTGATGCTCTCCTTCATATGCAGGGTAGGATGAGCCCAACCCTCCCTCATCTTCCTCTTCCAATTTTTGGGAAAAAATGTGCTGGCTGAAGTCCTCAGATGTGGCGCATGGCTGATCCACACTTTTAATCCAGGCTGGTCACGAGGCTGATATCTGAGTATGGAAGTTCCAAGTCACCTAGAACAGGAAAGTCTGATAGATTCTTACTACCAAAAATGAAAACAGCTGGGAATGGAGTTTGTGCTCAAGTGGTAAAGGGCTAGTCTTGAGTACAAATGCTTAGTGGCCAGGCCCTGAGTTCAGGCTCCAGCACTGCCAACAACCTCACTTTAGTGAGATTTTAGCTTTATCCATGTAGGCACATCTCACTGGAATCTTTGCTGGTAGAGATAGTCTTCATAATTTTGTCTCAAGGTAAAGGTCCTCCTGGGGTAGTACACAAAAGGTGTCATGGAGAGAGGAGCCCCACTTGCTCCAGGTTTGAAGATGGCATAGGTCAAGCCAGCATGGAGTTGGCACATCAGTCTTTTTCCTAGCACCACCTACCAGTGAATGTCAAATGACATTGATTGTTGTGGGATTGTGTGATTGAAGTGCCCCATTAAGGGCAGTGTTAGCACATCCAAACTTGGATACCAGGAATGCTGAAATCTCAAAGCTAAGATTTCTGTTGGCTACAGAAATGCTGGTGTGTCTGTGATTCACTAAAAGTTCAGGTGCAAAGATTCTGAAGCTTGATGCCATGTGTTTATTCCATTTAGTAAAATTATTTTAATGCACTGTATAAGTTAAAACATTTGATAAGAGTCAGGGGTAGTGAAAACATTGTTCTTGAATTCAGGTGTCTGGCAGGGTAATGGGGGGGTGTTGGTGGCTGGGACTATGAAGCTGGAACTGCTATCAAACCATGGATCATGTTCCTCTTTGTCTGGGAGAAATGACTCCAAAGATGAAATTTGAATGGTGAGGAAAAGATGATGATGTACTCAGGAAATTTCTCCTAAACAAATGCTCATGTGGAAGTGGGATGGGGGCTGGGCATGCCTGAGGCAGAGCTTAAGGGGGCTTCTCATGGCGTTGAGAACGTTCCTTGCGACTTCAGGCATGCAGCAGGGTGTTTTAGATGACCATTGTGAGTCAGTCCATCTGAGTCAGAGTAAAATTCCACTTATTGTGCAAGCTGAAGGGGCACACGCTGGGCTCATGGAAAATGTCCCCATGGGAAGCAGCAAGTGTACTCTCAATACTGGATTCATTGGAGGAAAATGAATCCATCCTCACAGAATATCCAGACCCATCCATCTCACTAAAAGAGACTCAATCTCCATTCGATAAACCAGAATCCATCCCCCTCTTAACTCAGGAAGGACATTCTGTTTCTCATGAGGAAGGAGACCCTTCTGAAGACTCTGAAGTAGAATTACTGTCTGAAGGCAACTTGGAGGCCAGTCTGGATTTAGAGCTTCCCTGTCCCCTTCCTAAAAAGACATCACTTTATCTTGCTCTCATGATTCTTGTCAAGTATTCATTGTATTTACATTGCTAGCTATTAAACTCTCATTGTTAATATTATGGTGTGCAGTTCTTCAGTGCTTATTATACTGTGTTTCATTTTCCACTTATAATGTGAGACCTCAGACACATAGGTCCTGGGTGGGCCAAAAACCAGACAGGTCTGGTCCCACAGAAGACAACCTTACTGGATATACAGGGAACTATGAAATGCATGGAATCACCAGGAATCCAGGCCAGGCCTCCATGGAAAGACAAGTCAGCTACCAAAGCTTAAGGACAGAGCAGATGCCTGGAAATGTGTTTTGTCAATCGGGAGAAGTGCCAGAGTAACTGTAATATTATGTGGGACTCTGTTCTGTGAGTTCAAGTCTGTTTATATAACCATTGTGCTTTGTACAAATATTTAAGAAAATTAAAACTCCACAATAGCATCAAAAATCTACTTAGGCTTTGAATGTGGCCTAGTTGTAGAGTGCTCGCCTAGTATACAAGAAGATCTTGATTCAATTCCTCGACACTGCATACACAGAAAAAGCAGATGGGGCACTGTGGCTCAGGTGTCAGAGTGCCACCCTTGAACAAATGTGGCCAAGGACAGTTCCTGGTCCCTCAGTTCAAGCCCCAGGACTAGCCAAACAAGAAATAAATCTGTTTTATCTAACCCTACTTCTTTTTTGCCAGTCCAGGCTGTGTGCCACCAAGCCAAACTACTGGCCCCCAACCTTACTATTTTTAATCATTTAATTTTTTTACATAATCATATTTCATGGTGTCTGTATTAATACCATAAACAGTATGCTTAGTGTAATAATGTTAAAGGTAAAACATAAGGAATTAATAACTAAAATTCCTTTTTTATTAGTTTTATAACATTACTCCAATTTTATGAGAAAAATTACCTAGAATGTTTATTTTAGAGTTCAAGTTATCCATTTTTTTAAATATATCAACCTACATCATTTATTTGAACACATTTTAAACTATTTTTTTCAGGAATGAAAATACATATATATTTGTTGTAAATGAAATTTATGACTTGGGGGAAGGGAAAGTGAAAAAGGGGGAGGGGGTAACAGTGTTTACAAGAAATGTACTCATTACATATGTAACAGCAATCTCTTTGTATATCACCTTGACAACAAATTTTTTGAAAAGTACAATAAGTTTAAATGTCTACTTTGGGCAGAATTTTTTCTTGCCAGTACTGGGCTTAGACTCAGGACCTGAGCACGATCCTTGTTTTTGTTTTTGTTTATTCTTAAGGCGCAAGTTCTATCACATGTGCCACAGCACCACTTATATTTTTTTATCTATGTTGTGCTGAGGAATTGAACTTGGGTCCTCATTCATGCTCGGCAAGAACTCTTCCACTAGGCTTAACTTATGGCCCCAGTGGGAAGGAAGTTTTCCATAAAATATGTAGGAAATATGTACACTAAGGAAAAGCCATCAAAAATAGAAGAAAAATTATATACTTAGATAACGACATGCCAGTATTATGGCAGATCTCTGTAATTCTAGCTTCAAGAGTGGCCTATTTGGACCGGGAGTTGGCTGGCTGAAGTAAAGTGCTATCCTTGAGCAAGCCCTAGGACAGTGCTCTGGCCATGAGTTGAAGCCATATTGTTTGGTTGGTGAGGATCTTCTCCCACTCTGTAGGCTTCCTGATTAGTTTACTAGCTATATCCGTTGCCATACAAAAGCTCTGCAGTTTAATGCAGTCCCACTTATCCAGCCTTTCTCTGATTTGTTGTGATTCTTGGTCCTTATTAAGAAAGTTTAGACCTGTGCCAAGGAGGCCTTGTGTATCTCCTATTACTTCCTGTAAACTTTTCAGTGTGTCAGCTTTTACCTCCACGTCTTTGATCCATTTGGAGTTAATTCTCGTGCAAGGTGACAAAGAAGGATCCAACTTTAGTTTTCTGCAGGTGTTTAACCAGTTCTGCCAGCACAACTTGCTGAAGAGGCTATCTTTCTTCCATTCTATTTTTTTGGCTCCCTGGTCAAAGATTAGGTGGCCATAGGACTGTGGTTTAATATCTATGTCCGCAGTTCTACTCCATTGGACTTCAGGCCTGTCCTTGTGTCAGTACCAAGCTGTTTTGAGAATTATAGCTCTGTAATAGAGCCTTAAGTTTGGAATTGAAATTCCTCCAGCGCTGTTCTTTCTGCTAAGAAGTGTTTTTGCTATACGGGGTCTTTTATTATTCCATATGAAATTTTGAATTTCCTCTTCTATGTCTTTAAAGAATGACATTGGGATGTTGATGGGTATTACATTGAATTTGTAGATAGCCCTTGGCAAGATTGTCATTTTCACAATGTTGATTCTTCCAATCCAGGAGCATGGGAGGTTTTTCCATTTCCTTAGTTCTGCTTTAATTTCCTTTTTTATCGTTTTAAATTTTTCATCTAAATGGTCCTTTACATTCTTAGTTAAGCTAATTGCTAGGTACTTTATTTTCTTTGAGGCTATTGTGAAAGGATTTTCTCTCCTGATTATTGCCTCGTTCTTCTCAGTGTTGGCGTAAAGTAAGGCAGTTGATTTGTGAGGGTTGATTTTATGGACTGCTACCCTTCCAAAGCTTTGAATCAGCTCAAGGAGCTTGGGAGTAGAGTCTATAGGATTCTTTAAATACAGAATCATGTCATCTGCAAAGAGGGATAGTTTTATTTCCTCTTTCCCTACTTGGATCCGCTTTATGCTTGCTTCTTGCCTTATTGCACTGCCTAGGAATTCTCGTACTATGTTAAAAAGGAGTGGAGAGAGTGGGCATCCTTGTCTCCTTCCAGATTTTAGAGGGAATGGCTTTAGATTTTCACCATTAAGTATAATACTAGCAGTGGGTTTCTCATACACAGCCTTTATTACATTGAGAAATGTTCCATGGATTCCTAGTTTCTCTACATCTTTTAACATAAAGGGGTTTTGGATCTTGTCAAATGCCTTTTCCGCATCTATTGAGACAATCATGTGATTTTATCCCTGCTCCTGTTGATGTGTTGAATTATATTAATTGATTTCTGTATGTTGAACCAGCTTTGCCTCCCTGTGATGAATCCAGTTTGATCATAGTGTATAATTTTTTTGATGAGTTGTTGTAGACGGTTGGCCAGTATATTGTTGAGAAGTTTTGCATCGAGGTTCATCAAAGAAATGGGTCTATAGATCTCTTTCTTTGATGAATCTCTGTCTGGTTTGGGGATGAGGGATATGCTGGCTTCACAGAATCAGTTTGGTAAAGAACCTTCATTTTCAATTTCGTTGAAGAGCTTGAGGAGTATTGGTGTGAGCTCTGCTTTGAAGACCTTATAGAATTCAGCTGTGAATCCATCTGGCCCTGGGCTCTTTTTAAGTGGAAGTTGTCTAATTTCCATTTCTATTTCAGAGCTTGTAATACGCCTGTTGAGTTGGGTTAGCTCTTCTTGGTTCAGTGTGGGTATGTTAATATTGTCGAGGAATTCATCCATTTCTTCTAGATTCTCAAATTTGTTGGCGTAAAGGTTTGAGAAGTGTTCCCTCATGATATTCTGGATCTTGGTAATTTCTGTCGTGATATTACCATTTTCATCTGCGATTTTGTTTATTTTGATATGCTCTCTTCTTATTTTGGTAAGATTTGCTAAGGGCTTGTCAATTTTTTTAATTCTTTCAAAGAACCAACTCCTTGTTTTGTTGATTCTTTCTATAGTTTTTTTATTCCAAATCATTTAATTCTGCTTTGATTTTAATAATTTGCTTTCTCCTAATGGGTTTAGTTTTGGTTTGTTGCTCTTTTTCCAGGAGGTTAAGGTGAGACATTAACTAGTTGGTTTGCCATTTTTCCAACTTGCTGTTGTAGGCACTCCGCGCTATAAATTTTCCTCTGAGTACTGCCTTAGTTGTGTCCCTAAGGAGTTGATATTTGTGTGCTCCTTATTGTTAAATTTCATAAACAGTTGGATATCTGTTCTGATCTCTTCGTTACCCATTGTTTTTGATTCAACAATGTGTTGTTCAGTCTCCATGACTTACAGGGCATTCGTTGGTGGAGATGTGTGTTCAGTCCCAATTTGATGTCTTTATGGTCTGAGAGTGTGCGTGGAGTAATTTCAGTGTTTCTGAATCTGTCCAGGTTTGCTTTATGGCCTAAGATGTGGTCTATTTTGGAAAATGTTCCATGTGCTGCTGAGAAAAATGTATATTGTGTTGTTACTGGGTGGAATTTTCTGCAGATGTCTGTTAGATTTAGTTGGTCTATATAGTTGTTAAGTTCTAAGGTTTCTCTGTTGAGTTTTTGCCTTGTTGATCTGTCCATAGGTGAGAGTGGTGTGTTAAACTCACCAACAATCACTGTATTTCGATCTATGTATGGTTTCAGTGTAAGTAAAGTTTGCTTGATGAAGTCTGGAGCTCCGGGATTGGGTGTGTAAATATTTAGGATCGTTATGTCTTCCAGGAGGAAAGATCCTTTTAGTAGTATGTAGTAACCTTCTATGTCTTTTCTTACTAATTTTAGTTTGAAGTCTATTGTATCTGATAGGAGGATGGCAACTCCAGCCTGTTTATTGGGGCAGTTAGACTGATAGAGTTTATTCCAACCCCTCCCTTTCAAAACATGTTTGTTTTTGGGTAAGATGTGTCTCTTGAAGACAGCAGAACGATGGCTTTTGCTTTTTGATCCAACTAGACAGCCTATGCCATTTAATTGGAGAGTTAAGTCCATTGATATTGAGAGTTAGGATTGAGAGATATTTATTACTTCCTACCATTTTTAAAAGCTTTTACTAGGGCCTGTGTGTTGACAGTTCTTGTGGTCCTTAGATGGTATGCTATTTAGGTTCCATTTCTTTCCCTATATTGCATTTATTTTGGTTTTCTATGTATAGAGCATCTTTGAGAATTCTCTGTAGTGTTGGTTTTGTTTCGACATATTGTTGCAGCTTTTCCCTGGAATTGAATGTTTTTCTTGTCCCCTCAGTTATGAATGAGAGCTTACCTGGCTACAGTATTATTAGTTGGTAATTATTTGGTTTAAGGGCATGACATATATGCTTCCACTCACTTCGTGCTTTCATGGTCTCTGCTGAGAAATCTGGGGTTATTCTGATTGGTTTGCCTTTATAGGTTACTGATCCATTTTCCCTGGCTGCCTTTAGGATCTTTTCTTTCGTTTCTATTGATCCAGTTCGGACCACAATTTGACGGTGGTATGTTCTTTTCTGGTCAGGTCTGTTTGGGGTTCTGAAAGCTTCTCGTATCTGGATGGGCCTGCCCTTCTGGATATTTGGGAAATTCTCTGAGATGATTCCCTGAAGTATATTTCCAATACCATTGACCTCTTTCTCCACGCCCTCCTCAATACCAACTAGCCTTAAATTAGGCTTCCTAATTGCATCTTGGACCTCCTGAAGCGCTCTCTCATATTTCCTAGATTTGGATTGACTCATTTTCTGTTCTTTCTCTATAATAACTAAATTATCTTCAGCCCCGGAATTTCTCTCCTCTGCATTGTCTAATCTGCTATCAAAGCTACCTACTTTATTTTTCATCTCCCTTGCTTCTAATTGCTCACTTTTGGTGACTTGCATCTCTTGTTTTAGATCATGTATGGATTTCTTTATCTCCTTGATTTCCTTTTGAGTGGTTAGCTCAGTAGCTTTATTTTCTTTGGACATTTGGTGGAGTTTCGTCACGTTTTTATATGTGGATTCTATGAATTCATCCATCTTTCTTTGAAAAACCTTTATTATGGCCTCCTTTATGGCTTCTTCTTTTTCACTTATCACCTTGTTTTGCTTTACTCTTGTTCAGCTATGGCTTCCTCCATTATCTCTTTCTTTATATTTTCACATTTTTCATTAATGAAGTTTATCAATTGCATGTGTGTAGCACTTGGAAGACTCTCCTATAGGTTTGCCAGTGACTGTTCCATTGTCTGTTTACATTGGGTGGGGGATGTTGTTTCTTGATTTGACAGTTTTCTTGAGTTTCTTATTCTTCCCATTTGAAAATGGGAGCAAGATTACTACTAAATATGATTATAGTTTTTCAGATATAACCAACCTAGACTTCTGTAGCTGGCAGACACTAGATGTTCACAAGTTTTGACTGGAATAATCACATTTTCTTTTTGTGCACTTACAGACCAGTCTATTACAACCACTGATAAACGATTTATACCCAAAACAATAAGCCTCTCAATCCATTCTCTATTGACTTTAGGTCCCTCTGAGCCTAGAGAATAATTAACCACCTACATATACAATATTGCTCAACATCCATCAAGTGTAGATCCGTGCAGTATAAGGGTTGAAAGACCCCCAGCAGAGGTCCAGAGATAGAAAAAAAGAATGAGAGAGGTCAGGGAGGTACAAGAGGATTAACGTAGGAGTGTAAGAATATTGTAGTAATAAAGAAAAGGTATAGCATAAGGATAACTGACCTAAGTTGGTAAGTAGGTAACATATTTGAGTACAAAGTTTGGAAAGTATTAGAATAAAACTTGTGTGTTGCTGCACGACTAGCTCTTACCCCAACCAGTGGCCTCACAGTGGACCATGGGATGGATCTGTTTTTCTTGTCTACGTTGAGGGAAAGGGGTATTTCACAAGATGCAAAAGCAAAAATTTCAGAAGCAAATGCTATGAGTGAATTAGCTCGTAAAAAGCATTTTTATTTTCTTTTATCTTTCTGCCAGTCCTGGGGCTTGAATTCAGGGCCTGAGCACTGTCCTCGGCTTTTCTCAAGTCTAGCCCTCTGCCACTTGCGCCCCAGTGCCACATCTAGATTTTCTATCTATATGGTACTGAGCAATCAAACCCAGATCTTCATGGATGCTAGGCAAACACTCTACCACTATGCCAAACTCTCAACCCTGACATAGTAATTATAAAGTCATCATCATCATATCAAAATAACCTTTCTCTTACAAAGAATGAACACTTATCTATGTGTGTAACGGTTTTTTTTTAAATTTCACTACTTCTTCTGTGTTTTACCCTCTTGTATTTTTACACATGACAGTAAAGCTAATCATCAGGAAAAAATTGATTAGGATACAGAAACCTAATAATATCCTAGTAGATTGACGTCAAAAATATGTGCAAGATGCCCTGTGTGTTTGACCTAGTGGTAGAGTCCTTGGCTACCACGCAAAAAGCCTCAGGTTTAATTCCTCATTAACACATACATAGGACACGCTGCAAGTGGTGCTGTGGCTCGGTGGGACAGCTAAAGCCCAAAGAAAGTCCAAGAACAATGTTCAAACTCTGAGGTCAAGTCCCAAGACTAGCAAAAATAAAAAATTTAGACAAGGGGCAAAATGCAGGCAGAGAACGCACTGTGAAGCAAATGTTTTGTAAAGGATGAGGGCAATATTGACCCTTAAGTTTGGATCTTACCTAAGAAAGGCTCCTTGAGCCTGAGACCAGACTGGTAGTTGGGCCTAGTGGAAGACATTGGGATTGGACAAATAAGGTGTGCTGTTTACTACATCCAAATGTACATTGTGAGATTGGAGGAGAGATTCAGCCTCCAGTATGTCTTTGGTGAGGTCTTCTGTGAGCAAGGATCTTTGGTCATTGAGCCCTGAAAGGTGACCCTGCCTCCCTCACAATGGAACAGAATATGGAACCCTGCTAACCAAGCCACTGTAACTAACAACCAACTCAAGCCAGCTCACTTGTCCTGTGGCTCAGGAGGAAGAAAGATGTTGCTGTGCTGTTGCCAAAGGTCAGGAAACTCGAGTCTCAGGCATGGAAGTTGTGGATGTCTTACTCGAAGATATACATGCTAGATCATTGCCAAGCCACAAATCCAGTATAACAGGCTTTTCTCTAAGAAGAAGGCCAGGATAATCTAGGGCAACCAGACGAGTTATATTTCTAAGAAGAAATGTATTTGACCCCATCATCCTCCCAACACACTACAACTTTCTTTTTTTTTAAATTTCTTTATTGTAATTAGTAAAAGGCTTACATGATATTTGCCAGATAGAAGGTGCATTGATTCACATACATTGATACCCTTTCACATGTCTTGGTACCCATTTCCCTCCAACCCCACACCCCCCACCCGTCTTGGTTTTGCCCCCTTCCCTATCAAATTTCAAATATTCAAATACAAATAAATTCAATATATCACATAACAAATTGAGATACTATACCAGTATGGGATAACCAAGGGACAGCGAAGGAGATAAGAGACAACATAGTACATTAAGGACAACAATCATTCATAATGTGGCTTTTGTTTCAATATCCTGGAGGTCCTTTCAATTAGCTTCACATTATATGGCCTTATATATGGCCTTTTGTTCTATTGCAAATCTCTGCTAGTAGAGCCCAATGTTTCTACTGATTATGACGAATGAGGGAAACCAATGAGCCTAAGTTCTTTGAGTCTGGCTTACTTCACTTAATATGATTTGTTCTAAGTCTTTCCATTTCCTAACAAATGGGGCGATGTCATTCTTTCTGACAGCAGCATAGAATTCTATTGTGTACAAATACCGCAACTTGTTGATCCAATCATCAACTGAGGGACATATGGGTTGGTTCCATATCTTTGCTATTGTGAATAGTGCTGCAATGAACATTGTTGTGCTAGTGGGTTTAGTATGCCCTTGTTTCTGGATTGTTGAGTAAATGCCAAGTAGTGGAATTGCTGGGTCATAGGGGAGTTCTATGTTTAGCCTTTTGAGGCACTACCACACTGCTTACCACAGTGGTTGAACGAGTTTGCACTCCCACCAACAGTGTAGTAGTGATCCCTCCTGGCCACATCCCCTCCAGCACCTGCTGTCATTCGTTTTCCTGATCCTGGCCATTCTAACTGGAGTGAGGTGGAATCTTAGACTTGTTTTTCTTTGCATTTCTTTTATGACCAGAGATGTTGAGCATTTCTTCATGTGTCAATAAGCCATTTTTGTTTCTTCTTCAGAGAAGACTCTCTTTAAGTCTTTGGCCCATTTTTTAATGGGATGAGTGTTACTTTGGAGGTTAGTTTTGGAGTGATTCAATTTTTTGAGTTGTTGATATATTTTAGATATGAGGCCTTTGTCCGTTGTTTGGTTGGTGAAGATCTTCTCCTACCCTGTAGGCTTCCTGATTAGTTTACTAGCTATATTCGTTGCCATACAAAAGCTCTGCAGTTTAATGCAGTCCCACTTATCCAGCCTTTCTCTGATTTGTTGTGATTCTTGGTCCTTATTAAGAAAGTTTCGACCTGTGCCAAGGAGGCCTAGTGTATCTCCTATTCCTTCCTGTAAACGTTTCAGTGTGTCAGCTTTTACCTCCAGGTCTTTGATCCATTTGGAGTTAATTCTAGTGCAAGGTGACAAAGAAGGACCCAACCTTAGTTTTCTGCAGGTGCTTAACCTGTTCTGCCAGCATAACTTGTTGAAGAGGCTATCTTTCTTCCATTCTATTTTTTTGGCTCCCTGGTCAAAGATTAGGTGGCCCTACGTCTGTGGTTAATATCTGGGTCTGCAGTTCTATTCCATTGGACTTCAGGCCTGTTCTTGTGCAAGTACCAAGCTGTTTTAAGAATTATAGCTCTGTAATAGAGTCTAAAGTTTGGAATTGAAATTCCTCCAGCTCTGTTCTTTCTGCTAAGTAATGTTTTTGCTATACGGCTCTTTTACTATGCCATGTGAAATTTTGAATTGCCTCTTCTATTTCTTTAAAGAATGACATTGGGATGTTGATGGGTATTGCATTGAATTTGTAGATAGCCCTTGGCAAGATTGTCATTTTCACAATGTTGATTCTTCCAATCCAGGAGCATGGGAGGTTTTTTCCATTTCCTTAGTTCTGCTTTAATTTCCTTTTTTAGGGTTTTAAAATTTTCGTCTAAACGGTCCTTTACATTCTTAGTTAAGCTAATTCCTAGGTACTTTATTTTCTTTGAGGCTATTGTGAAAGGAGTTTCTTTCCTGATTATTGCCTCGTTCCTCTCACTGTTGGCGTAAAGGAAGGCACTTGATTTTTGAGGGATGATTTTATGGCCTGCTACCCTTCCAAAGCTTTGAATCAGCTCAAGGAGCTTCGGAGTAGAGTCTATAGGATTCTTTAAATACAGAATCAAGTCATCTGCAAAGAGGGATATTTTTATTTCCTCTTTCTCCACTTGGATCCCCTTTATGCTTGCTTCTTGCCTTATTGCACTGCCTAGGAATTCTAGTACTATGTTAAAAAGGAGTGGAGAGAGTGGACATCCTCAATGCTACCCCTTACCACTTTTATGCAAAGCTTAGGCCTGTGGCATTTTACGCACAATTCAACGCTCTGTTTTTTGCTGGTTAATTAAAGGTTAAAAATCTTATGGAATTTATTGCATGGCTGATTTTGAACTGGAATCCTCAGGTCTCAGCTTATCTTGAGTAGCTAGGATTACAGTACTTTTACAACCTGTATGCTCATACACATCGCTTCTGATCCAAACACTCATTGTTCAATTTAACTAACAAGATGTGAGGAAAGATGATTGACTGTAATTTACTAGATGGGCTTCTAGTGAGTATATATTTCCACTTCCACTCTGAAGCCAGGGAAATGTTTCTGGTACTTGTTTCAACTATCTCCCAAAGAGGAAATAATGTGTGAGTACGTTTGCTAGTATTTCAGATAGATGATGGACTTTGGTGTTTGGAACCTGTTGGGCAGAGTTTATCAGCTGGGCTGTGATAACAGAGATGATGTTTCAGACAGGAATATTTTCATAACAGACAGACTTAGTCCAGATCCTTGGATTTCAGGCCTTGAGTAGATAGAATTACAAGTGTGAGCTGCCACCACCACCTGGTTCATTGTGGAAACCTTAATTGCTTCTCATTTGTTCCTTTCCTTTTTTGGAAGATTGATCTAAGCTGGCTGATTGTGCATCACAATGAAGTGATTGGCCTCAGGAATTGCAAATATTTGTTTCATCAGCACGGAATGAATGAAAGTTGATCTAAACCCAATAGTATTTTCCTTCTGATAAATAGGGAACTTACTTATATCATTTTTCCTTGCCTTTGCTTTCCCAAAGCAAGCAACATGTTTCTTAAAAACTATACTTCATGAGAATATTATAATTAGAAGCTATCTTCTGCACACTTCAGAATAGTCCTTGCATTTATAAACTTATATTACAATATTAGGTAGAAGAATGGTGACTGTTAGTTTCATAACTATTTCATATGTTTTACTCTTTAAGGCTCATTAACTCAAGAAGGGATTAAATACATTTAGATAATAGTAGATCATAGCTGCTTCTGATTTGATGTGTGAGCAGATGATACACAGATTTATTAGGATTACTCAAAAGTTTTGTTCAAATTTTCAGTAGTAGACTGCTATGCTAACGGGAAGGTGATAGTAATGATGCTGAAATTCTATGAATCAGCTATGAAGCAGAATTTCAGGGGAGAGTATTTGCTAGGAACTTAATTTCTAAGACGCATATCAAGAATATTGAACTATAACACCAAATGATGGAGGACACAGCGTCATATTTTGTTTGTTTTATGCAAGTCCTGGGACTTGAACCCAGGGCCTGGGAACTGTCCTTAAAAGTTTTTTTTGCTTCAGGCTAGTGTTCTACCACTTTATCCACAGCTCCACTTCCAGATTTTTGGTAATGAACTGTAAATCAGAATATCATGCAATTTGTTTGGGCTGGATTCAAACCTGATTCTGTGTAGATAGGATTCCAAGTGTGAGCGCACAGAGCCTGGCTAGTATCATTCATCATTCAAGTCATGGGACTGCAATTCTGCACCTGGGTCTTGTCACTGAGCTTTTCAGCTCAAGACTACTGCCCTATCCCTTGAGCCATAGGGCCACTTCTGGGTTTCTGGTGGTTAATTGGAGATAAGAGTCACATGGACTTCAGTGCCCAGGCTGACTTTGAACTGCCTCTTGAGTAGCTACATTTACAAGTGTGAGCCACCATACCCAGCTAAATTATTTTTTAAGTTATTTTTTTTGTTAAGTCAATATATAGTTGGCATAGGGTTACATAAGTAATGAACACATTTCTTAAGAAAATTGTTATCCCCTCCCTCCTTTTTCTCTGTTTTCCTGCCCTCAGCCCCCTCTCCACCCAGATTGTTCAGTTCATTTCCGTTTAGTGTCTTCCAAGTATCACTGTTCAATTGGTTCACCCTTTTTCCTTTGTTTTTTTTTTTTACCATTTTATTATACCCTCTCCATTCCAAATCACATAAACCTATGTACAAGACACAGGGTATCCGAATTCAACACAGTGACTACAGAGAATAAAACTAAAGGGAAAAAGAAGAAAAGAGGTAAAAAGCAAAGAAAATGAAAGAACATCATACAGTACCTTAGAAGCAACAACACTGAAAAAACAAAACATAAAACCTTGGGCTGAAAATGAAGCTTGCCTAGCATGTATGAAACCCTGGATTCCATTCCTCAGCACCACATAAACAAAAACTGGAAGTGCCACTGTGACTCAGCTGGTAGATTTCTAACGTTCAGCACAGAGTGTCTCCAAGTGACAAAAATCGGTCACATTTAAGTCAGGCTTCAAAACTTTGCTAGGAACCAGTTACATTATTTGGAAGAAAGTCCAATTTCCAAAAAATCACTAGCCAGGCGCTGGAGGGTCATAATTGTCATTCTACTAGCCAGGGGGAAGGTGAATCACAGCCTTTGCAAGCAAAAAAACGAAAACAAAAAAAACTGTAAGATTCTACTCTCCACTTATCCACCCAAAAACTAAGTGGAGTTGTGGCTAAAACTGGTACAGCATTAGCCTTGAGGAAAAAGAACTAAGAGACCTTGCCCAGGTCCAAAGTTCAAGCTCCCCACCAAGAAAGAAAAAAAAAGGAGTACAGATACCTTAGTTTCAAAAGTATATCTGGATATCTTAGTAGATTTTTATGATCTTTCCTCATTCGTCTGATGGAACCACATAATCTTGATCCTGATCTGACTAAGAGCCTGAATTGTGCTTAATAAATTCATTCCACATATTCCAGTAGAATCTTGACAGCTAACAGCCACTTACAAATGCTTTATTCTACATTTAGGCTATTATGTCTTCATACCATCTACACAGTCAGCTATATCATCTTTCCAGAAGTATCATTGAGTGTAGAACACTCATATCTAAAATAATTGCATAAAGATGTAATAAAACCCTTTGATTCATTAAGAAAATTTCTGTACCACTTAGAGCAAGTACATTAGTGGTATTTACCTCTATCTTTTTTTTAAAAAAAATTTATTAATATTGAATTTTACATCATATTTCAAATGTCATGTTTAACCAACAAGTATTCAAGAAGGGAATCGCTATACAATCACAGGCACATAGATTTTAGAATACAGTAAATATTAAACTGAGTCTTTGTATGTCATAGATACAGATTAATCTATAATAAAACACATGTCTATAGAGTGTATAGTCTATCCTAGATTTTTATATCTATGTAGTTATGTTTATATCTCCAAAATTATGTCCAGAACTTTGGGTATCAACTATTCAATCATCGCTCTACTACTGTTTGAAACTAATATCCATATATTAAGGATACCATGTACCTTTTGTTCCTTGGTCTTGACTTATCTCACTCAACAGGATTCACTCTAATTTCATCCACTACCCCAAAAATGCCATTATTATTTTTTTCTGTGCAGATCTTCTTTTTATGTATTTATTTTTATTGTAATTTATAGAAGGGTTACATTATATTCACCAGATAGAAGGTGCATTACTTCTCAAACTTTGATACCCCATGTAATGATATGGTCCCCATTACCCTTCCCCTACCCCCACTCATGTTCATTTCCCCCCTTCCCTATCCAATTTCAAATAACCAATTAGGCACATATGAAATATATCAGAAAACAAGGTGAAATATTGTAACAATATGATATAACCAAGGGATAGCAAAAGAGATAAGAGATCACATAGTTCATTAAGGACAACAATCACTCATTATATGAGTTTTGTTTCTTTATCTTGGAGGTCCTTACATTTAGTGTCATACTATTTGTCACGATGTCTCTAGATTTTGTTCTATTGTAAATCTCTGGTAGCAGAGCCCAAGGTTTCTACTGAATTTGACAAATGAGGGAGACTCTTGGGCCTATGTTCCTTTGAGTTTGGCTTACTTCACTAAATATGATTTTTTTCCTTTTCATCCACTTCCCCGAGAATGCCATTATTTTATCTTGTCAGTTGGCTATGTATCATTCCATTGTGTGTGTGTGTGTGTGTGTGTGTGTGTGTGTGTGTGTGTATCACGTTTTTTGTAGTAGGGCATCTGGTTGTTTCCATCATCCAGCCTCATTTTCTACAGATATTTTTATAGTCTCTTTTTTATTTTCAGGGTAATGTATAGAGGGGTTACGATTACATTTGCAGGTAGTGGACTGCATTACTTCTCACACATTTATTCCACTCCATGTGTTTTTGTCCCCAGTTCCCTCTCCCCTCCCCTTCCCAATCATCTTGTTTCCCCCCTTCCCTTTCCTATTTGACATAAACAAATAAACATATATACAATATGCCAGGGAAAAAATCAGATACAGTAACAATCTGACATTAACCAAAGGGCAAAATAAGAGATGAGAAATAACATAGTAGTTTAAGGACAAAAATCACACAAGATTAAGAGCAACGATGACACAAGATATAGCTCTTGTTCCCACATCCTAGAGATCCTTTCATTTAGTCTCAACCTATATGACCTTATATACCTAGGTTTTTCAGTTATTGTAATCCTCTGCTAGGAGAGTCCTAGATGTGAACTAATTATTACAAATGAGGGAAACCTTTGAGCTTATGTTTCTTTGGGTCTGGCTTGCTTCACTTAATATGAATTTTTCCAAGTCTTTCCATTTCCTTACAAATGGGGCGATGTCTTTCCTTCTGATGGCAGCATAGTATTCCATTGTGTATAAGTACCACATCTTCTTGATTCAGTCATCTACTGAGTGGCATCTGGGTTGGTTTCATAGCTTTGCTATGGTAAATAGTGCTGCAATGAGCATCATTGTGCTAGTGGCTTTAGTATGTCCTTTTTTCTGGACATTTGGGTAGATGCCAAGTAGTGGATTTGCTGGATCATAGGGGAACTCTATGTTCAGTCTTTTGAGGAACCACCACACTGCTTTCCCTAGTGGTTGAACGAGTTTATACTCACACCAACAGTGTAGGTGTGATCACCCCTGGTCACTTCCCCACCAGTATCTCTTATTAGATTTTTTGATAATGGCCATTCTGACTGGAGTCAGGAGGAATATCAAAGTTGTTTTGATTTTCATTTCCCTTATTGCTAGAGATATGGAGCATTTCTTCATGTGTCTAAAGCCCATTTTAATTTTTTCTTCAGAGAATACTCTTTTAAGTCTTTAGCCCACCTTTTAATAGGATGGTTGTTTCTTTGAAGATTTGTTTGGGAGAGATTCATTTTTTTCAGCTATAGATATATTTTAGATAACTACATATATTTTTGTAGAAAAAAGAATGGAAGCCATCATGCTGGCTCACAACTTAATTTCAGCTACTTAGGAGGCTCAGGGCTTAGGATCACATGTCAAAGCCAACCAGGGCCCTACAGTGTGTGAGATCAAACTCTGTGAACATACAATGACTGTAAGAGGAATCTCACTGCCTGGGAATGTAGCCTAATGGTAGAGTGCTCACCTAGAATGCATGAAGACCTAGGTTCTATTCATCGGTACCGCATACTCAGAATAAAGCTAGAAGTGGCGCTGTGTCTCAAGAGGCAGAGCACTCACCTTGGGCAAGCGAGTCCAATGAAAATGTCTAGACCCTGAGTCCAAGCCGTAGGACTGGCAAAAAGAAAAAAAGAGCAATCTTACTTAAGAAACAAGGAATGTACCCTGTATTTATACAGACTGAAAAATTCATTAAGAAATTAGAAAATATGTATAAAGTGCATAATTTCTTTTGTGTGTTGGCACTGGGTCTTCAACTGAGTGCTTCAGCTCTATCCCTGACCTTTTCTGCTCAAGGCTAGCACTGTACCAATGCAGCCCCAAATCAAATATCTTCAATTGAGATATAAGCGATGAATATTTCAGGGTGCTTCATGAAAAACATTTTTATAAATTGAAACTTTCAACAGAGTCTTATTTTAATATGAATGTTGAGATGGGAAGAGACAGAAAAAGTGAAATGTTTCCTGATCCCCATAGAGAAGAGACTCAGCAGAACCACTGTGGTCTGCAGGCTTCTTTGTGAGTTTTGTTTGCTTGTTTGATTTTTGTCAATTGTGGGGCTTGAACTCTGGGCCTGGGCACTGTCCCTGAGCTCTTCAGCTCAAGGCTAGTGCTTTAATCTGTGAGCCACAGTGCCACTTCTGGTTTTTCTGGCAGTTAACTGGGTACTTTGGCTGGCTTTAAACTTTGATTCTCAGATCTTAGCCTCCTGAGTAGCTAAGATTATAGGTGTGAGGCACCATCACCAGGCTGCTGCTCTGTTACTATGCAGGTTCTGGATCAAGAACTTCAAGTTCTTACTTCAATTTTTTCTTCTCTTGCCTGATACTCTGCCATTTGAACGAAGCCCCAGTTCCTGGTCTTTGTTGGCTAATGAGAGATATTATGATTTTCTAATATTCAGAGCAACGATTATAAAACCCAGCATTTCACTTACTTGAATAAACTAAGAGAAAGGACCTAGTGAGATGGAAAACAAAATTTTTTTTTCAAGTTGCTATCCTGTTCTAATGCATAATTCTGGTATTTTGCTTACACACAAATATGTATTTTACCAGTTTCTACTCTATTTTTGCTTATCTTAAAACCACCACTGCCATTTCATAGATTTTGTTGTTGTTGTTTGTGGTGCTTGAACTCTGTGCCTGGGCTGTTCCTCACATCTTCAGTTCAATGCCAGTGCTCTACTACTTTTGATTTGGCCAGTCCTGGCCTTGAACTCAGGGACTGAGCACTGTCCTTATATGTTCTCAAGGCTAGGGCTCTACCACTTCAGCCTCAGCACCACTTCCAGCATTTTTCTATGTATGTGGTATTGAGGAATTGAACCCAGGTCTTCGTGCATGCTAGGCAAGCACTCTACCACTAGGCCAAACTCCCAGCCCAAAATTATTCATCATTACTATTAGCTATCTTCTTTTTTATTATTGATTCGTCATGGTGCTTGGACTTTGGGCCTGGACACTGTCCCTGAGCTCTTCAGCTCAAGGCTAGCGCTCTTCCTCAACAGCTCCATTTTTGGTTTCTGGTAGTTAATTGGTGATGTAAGTCTCACAAACATATGTGTCCAGGCTGGCTTTGGGCTTTAAACCAAGATCCTCCAATCTCAGCCTCCATAGTAGCTAGAATTACACGCTTCAGCCAGCAGTGCCTGTTTGATGTCTCTGTCTCTGTCTCTCTGTCTCTGTCTGTCTCTGTCTGTCTGCGTGTCTGTCTGTCTCTCTCTCTGTCTCTGTGTGTGTCTCTCTCTCTGTCTCTCTCTTTCTCTCTCTCTCTTTTGGTTGTAAGACTTTAATTGTGCACCTGGGCAGTGTCCCTGGGCTCTTCAGCTCAAGGCTACAACCTTAAACACCTTGAGCCACAGGGTCACTTCTTGTTTTCTGGTGCTCAAGTGGAAGTAACTGTTTCATGGACTTTAGTGTCTGGCCTGGCTTTGAACTG
>JANJXV010002534.1:0-26505 GCA_024803745.1 Megascapheus bottae
GGAGGTGTGTGAAGTCATAGATGTAGGTGTGTGAAGTCATAGTATGGAGGTGTGTGAAATCATAGAATGGAGTTTTGTGAAGTCACAGAATGGAGCTGTGTGAAGTCAGAATGTAGGTGTGTGAAGTCATAGAATAGAAGTGTGTGAAGTCAAAATGGAGGTGTGTGAAGTCATAGAATGGATGTGTGTGAAGTCACAGAATTGACGTGTGTGAAGTCCTAGAATGGAGGTGTGTGAATTCATAGAATGGAGGTGTGTGAAATCACAGAATGGAGGTGTGTGAATTAAGAATGGAGGTGAGTAAAGTCATAGAATGGAGGTGTGTGAAGTCATACCATGCAGGTTGTGAAATCATACAATGGAGGTGTGTAAAATCATAGAATGGAGGTGTTTGAAGTCACAGAATGGAAGTGTGTGAAGTCATAGCATGGAGCTGTGTGAAGTCACAGAATGGAGGTGTGTCAAGTCATACAATGGAGGTGTGTGAATTCAGAATGGAGGTGTGTGAAGTCATAGAATGGAGGTGTGTGAACTCAGAATGGAGGTGTGTGAAGTCATAGATGGAGGTGTGTGAAGTCATAGTATGGAGGTGTGTGAAATCATAGAATGGAGTTTTGTGAAGTCACAGAATGGAGCTGTGTGAAGTCAGAATGGAGGTGTGTGAGTCATAGAATGGAGGTGTGTGAAGTCATAGAATGGAGGTGTGTGAAGTCATAGAATGGAGGTGTGTGAACTCAGAATGGAGGTGTGTGAAGTCATAGATGGAGGTGTGTGAACTCAGATTGGAGGTAGGTGAAGTCACAGAACGGAGGTGTGTGAAGTCATAGAATGGAGGTGTGTGAAGTCACAGAATGGAGGTGTGTGACTTCATAGAATGGTGGTGTGTGAAGTCATAGAATGGAGGTGTGTGAAGTCATAGAATGGAGGTGTGTGAAGTCATAGAATGGAGGTGTGTGAAGTCAGAGAATGGAGGTGTGTGAAGTCAGAATGGAGGTGTGAAATCGCAGAATGGAGGTGGGTGAAGTCATAGAAAGGAGGTGTGGGAAGTCATAGAATGGAGGAGTGTGAAGTCATAGAGTGGAGGTGAGTGAAGTCAAAGATACGAGGTCTGTGAAGTCATAGAATGGAGGTGTGTGAATTAAGAATGGAGGTGTGTGAAGTCATACAATGGAGATAAGTGAACTCATAGAATGAAGGTGTGTGACGTCACAATGGAAGTGTGTGAAGTCATAGAATGGAGGTGTGTGAAGTCACAGAATGGAGGTGTGTGAAGTCATACATTGGAGGTGAGTGAAGTCCGAATGGAGTTCTGTGAAGTCACAGAATGGAGGTGTGTGAACTCAGAATGGAGGTGTGTGAAGTCATAGAAGGAGGTGTGTGAAGTCATAGATGTAGGTGTGTGAAGTCATAGTATGGAGGTGTGTGAAATCATAGAATGGAGTTTTGTGAAGTCACAGAATGGAGCTGTGTGAAGTCAGAATGTAGGTGTGTGAAGTCCTAGAATAGAAGTGTGTGAAGTCAAAATGGAGGTGTGTGAAGTCATAGAATGGATGTGTGTGAAGTCACAGAATTGACGTGTGTGAAGTCCTAGAAAGGAGGTGTGTGAATTCATAGAATGGAGGTGTGTGAAATCACAGAATGGAGGTGTGTGAATTAAGAATGGAGGTGAGTAAAGTCATAGAATGGAGGTGTGTGAAGTCATACAATGCAGGTTGTGAAATCATACAATGGAGGTGTGTAAAATCATAGAATGGAGGTGTTTGAAGTCACAGAATGGAAGTGTGTGAAGTCATAGCATGGAGGTGTGTGAAGTCACAGAATGGACGTGTGTCAAGTCATACAATGGAGGTGTGTGAATTCAGAATGGAGGTGTGTGAAGTCATAGAATGGAGGTGTGTGAACTCAGAATGGAGGTGTGTGAAGTCATAGATGGAGGTGTGTGAAGTCATAGTATGGAGGTGTGTGAAATCATAGAATGGAGTTTTGTGAAGTCACAGAATGGAGCTGTGTGAAGTCAGAATGGAAGTGTGTGAGTCATAGAATGGAGGTGTGTGAAGTCATAGAATGGAGGTGTGTGAAGTCATAGAATGGAGGTGTGTGAACTCAGAATGGAGGTGTGTGAAGTCATAGATGGAGGTGTGTGAACTCAGAATGGAGGTAGGTGAAGTCACAGAATGGAGGTGTGTGAACTCAGAATGGAGGTGTGTGAAGTCACAGAATGGAGGTTTGTGAAGTCATATAATGGAGGTGTTTGAAGTCATAGAATGGATGTTTCTGAGGTAAGAATGAAGGAGAGTGAAGTCAGAGAATGGAGGTGTGTGAAGTCAAAATGAAGGTGTGTGAACTCATAGAATGGATGTGTGTGAACTGATAGAATGGAGGTGTGTGAAGTCATCGAATGGAGGTGTGTGAAGTAAGAATGGAGGTGTGAGAAGTAACAGAATGGAGGTGTGTGAATTCAGAATGGAGGTGAGTGAAGTCATAGAATGGAGGTGTGTGAAGTCAGAATGGAGGTATGAGAAGTCACAGAAGGGAGATGTGTGAATTCAGAATGGAGGTTAGTGAAGTCATATAATGGAGGTGTGTGAAGTCATACAATGGAGGTTTGTGAAATCATAGAATGGAGGTGTTTGAATTCACAGAATGGAGGTGTGTGAAGTCAGAGTGGAGGTGTGTGAAGTCATAGAATTGAGATGTGAAATCAGAATGGAGGTGTGTGAACTCATAGAATGCAGGTGTGTGAAATCACAATGGAGTTGTGTGAAGTCATAGAATGGAGGTGTGTGAAGTCACAGAACGGAAGTGTGTGAAGGCATAGAATGGAGCTGGGTGAAGTCATAGAATGGAGGTGTGTGAAATCATAGAATGGAGCATTGTGAAGTCAGAATGGAGGTGTGTAAAGTCACAGGATGGAGGTGTGTCAATTCAGAATGGAGGTGTGTGAAGTCATAGATGGAGGTGTGTGAAGTCATAGTATGGAGGTGTGTGAAATCATAGAATGGATTTTTGTTGAGTCACAGAGTGGAGCTGTGTGAAGCCAGAATGGAGGAGTGTGAAGTCATAGAATGGGGTGTGTGAAGTCAGAATGGATGTGTGTGAACTCATAGAATGGAGGTGTGTTAAGTCACAATGGAGGTGTGTGAAATCATAGAATGGAGGTGTGTGAAGTCACAAAATGGAGGTGTGTGAAGTCATAGAATGGAGGTGTGTGAAGTCATAGAATGGATGTTTTTGAAGTAAGAATGAAGGTGTGTGAAGTCATAGAATGGAGGTGTGTGACGTCACAGAATGGAGTTGTGTGAAGTCATAGAATGGAGCATTGTGAAGTCAGAATGGAGGTGTGTAAAGTCACAGGATGGAGGTGTGTCAATTCAGAATGGAGGTGTGTGAAGTCACAGAATGGAGGTGTGTGAAGTCAGAATGGAGGTGTGAAATCGCAGAATGGAGGTGGGTGAAGTCATAGAAAGGAGGTGTGGGAAGTCATAGAATGGAGGAGTGTGAAGTCATAGAGTGGAGGTGAGTGAAGTCAAAGATACGAGGTCTGTGAAGTCATAGAATGGAGGTGTGTGAATTAAGAATGGAGGTGTGTGAAGTCATAGAATGGAGATAAGTGAACTCATAGAATGGAGGTGTGTGACGTCACAATGGAAGTGTGTGAAGTCATAGAATGGAGGTGTGTGAAGTCACAGAATGGAGGTGTGTGAAGTCATACATTGGAGGTGAGTGAAGTCCGAATGGAGTTCTGTGAAGTCACAGAATGGAGGTGTGTGAACTCAGAATGGAGGTGTGTGAAGTCATAGAAGGAGGTGTGTGAAGTCATAGATGTAGGTGTGTGAAGTCATAGTATGGAGGTGTGTGAAATCATAGAATGGAGTTTTGTGAAGTCACAGAATGGAGCTGTGTGAAGTCAGAATGTAGGTGTGTGAAGTCATAGAATAGAAGTGTGTGAAGTCAAAATGGAGGTGTGTGAAGTCATAGAATGGATGTGTGTGAAGTCACAGAATTGACGTGTGTGAAGTCCTAGAATGGAGGTGTGTGAATTCATAGAATGGAGGTGTGTGAAATCACAGAATGGAGGTGTGTGAATTAAGAATGGAGGTGAGTAAAGTCATAGAATGGAGGTGTGTGAAGTCATACCATGCAGGTTGTGAAATCATACAATGGAGGTGTGTAAAATCATAGAATGGAGGTGTTTGAAGTCACAGAATGGAAGTGTGTGAAGTCATAGCATGGAGCTGTGTGAAGTCACAGAATGGAGGTGTGTCAAGTCATACAATGGAGGTGTGTGAATTCAGAATGGAGGTGTGTGAAGTCATAGAATGGAGGTGTGTGAACTCAGAATGGAGGTGTGTGAAGTCATAGATGGAGGTGTGTGAAGTCATAGTATGGAGGTGTGTGAAATCATAGAATGGAGTTTTGTGAAGTCACAGAATGGAGCTGTGTGAAGTCAGAATGGAGGTGTGTGAG
This sequence comes from Megascapheus bottae, assembly GCA_024803745.1. Classification (NCBI taxonomy): domain Eukaryota; kingdom Metazoa; phylum Chordata; class Mammalia; order Rodentia; family Geomyidae; genus Megascapheus; species Megascapheus bottae. The sequence goes on from JANJXV010002534.1 coordinate 4,468, forward strand.
TCATAGAATGGAGGTGTGTGAAGTCATAGAATGGAGGTGTGTGAAGTCATAGAATGGAGGTGTGTGAACTCAGAATGGAGGTGTGTGAAGTCATAGATGGAGGTGTGTGAACTCAGATTGGAGGTAGGTGAAGTCACAGAACGGAGGTGTGTGAAGTCATAGAATGGAGGTGTGTGAAGTCACAGAATGGAGGTGTGTGACTTCATAGAATGGTGGTGTGTGAAGTCATAGAATGGAGGTGTGTGAAGTCATAGAATGGAGGTGTGTGAAGTCATAGAATGGAGGTGTGTGAAGTCAGAGAATGGAGGTGTGTGAAGTCAGAATGGAGGTGTGAAATCGCAGAATGGAGGTGGGTGAAGTCATAGAAAGGAGGTGTGGGAAGTCATAGAATGGAGGAGTGTGAAGTCATAGAGTGGAGGTGAGTGAAGTCAAAGATACGAGGTCTGTGAAGTCATAGAATGGAGGTGTGTGAATTAAGAATGGAGGTGTGTGAAGTCATACAATGGAGATAAGTGAACTCATAGAATGGAGGTGTGTGACGTCACAATGGAAGTGTGTGAAGTCATAGAATGGAGGTGTGTGAAGTCACAGAATGGAGGTGTGTGAAGTCATACATTGGAGGTGAGTGAAGTCCGAATGGAGTTCTGTGAAGTCACAGAATGGAGGTGTGTGAACTCAGAATGGAGGTGTGTGAAGTCATAGAAGGAGGTGTGTGAAGTCATAGATGTAGGTGTGTGAAGTCATAGTATGGAGGTGTGTGAAATCATAGAATGGAGTTTTGTGAAGTCACAGAATGGAGCTGTGTGAAGTCAGAATGTAGGTGTGTGAAGTCCTAGAATAGAAGTGTGTGAAGTCAAAATGGAGGTGTGTGAAGTCATAGAATGGATGTGTGTGAAGTCACAGAATTGACGTGTGTGAAGTCCTAGAAAGGAGGTGTGTGAATTCATAGAATGGAGGTGTGTGAAATCACAGAATGGAGGTGTGTGAATTAAGAATGGAGGTGAGTAAAGTCATAGAATGGAGGTGTGTGAAGTCATACAATGCAGGTTGTGAAATCATACAATGGAGGTGTGTAAAATCATAGAATGGAGGTGTTTGAAGTCACAGAATGGAAGTGTGTGAAGTCATAGCATGGAGGTGTGTGAAGTCACAGAATGGACGTGTGTCAAGTCATACAATGGAGGTGTGTGAATTCAGAATGGAGGTGTGTGAAGTCATAGAATGGAGGTGTGTGAACTCAGAATGGAGGTGTGTGAAGTCATAGATGGAGGTGTGTGAAGTCATAGTATGGAGGTGTGTGAAATCATAGAATGGAGTTTTGTGAAGTCACAGAATGGAGCTGTGTGAAGTCAGAATGGAAGTGTGTGAGTCATAGAATGGAGGTGTGTGAAGTCATAGAATGGAGGTGTGTGAACTCAGAATGGAGGTGTGTGAAGTCATAGAATTGAAGTGTGTGAAGTCATAGAATGGAGCTGTGTGAAGTCAGAATGGAAGTGTGTGAGTCATAGAATGGAGGTGTGTGAAGTCATAGAATGGAGGTGTGTGAAGTCATAGAATGGAGGTGTGTGAACTCAGAATGGAGGTGTGTGAAGTCATAGAATTGAAGTGTGTGAAGTCATAGAATGGAGGTGTGTGAAGTCAGAATGGAGGTGTGTGAAGTCACAGAATGGAGGTGTGTGAACTCAGAATGGAGGTGTGTGAAGTCACAGAATGGAGGTTTGTGAAGTCATATAATGGAGGTGTTTGAAGTCATAGAATGGATGTTTCTGAGGTAAGAATGAAGGAGAGTGAAGTCAGAGAATGGAGGTGTGTGAAGTCAAAATGAAGGTGTGTGAACTCATAGAATGGACGTGTGTGAACTGATAGAATGGAGGTGTGTGAAGTCATCGAATGGAGGTGTGTGAAGTAAGAATGGAGGTGTGAGAAGTAACAGAATGGAGGTGTGTGAATTCAGAATGGAGGTGAGTGAAGTCATAGAATGGAGGTGTGTGAAGTCAGAATGGAGGTATGAGAAGTCACAGAAGGGAGATGTGTGAATTCAGAATGGAGGTTAGTGAAGGCATATAATGGAGGTGTGTGAAGTCATAGAATGGAGGTGTGTGAAGTCATACAATGGAGGTTTATGAAATCATAGAATGGAGGTGTTTGAATTCACAGAATGGAGGTGTGTGAAATCAGAGTGGAGGTGTGTGAAGTCATAGAATTGAGGTGTGAAATCAGAATGGAGGTGTGTGAACTCATAGAATGCAGGTGTGTGAAATCACAATGGAGTTGTGTGAAGTCATAGAATGGAGGTGTGTGAAGTCACAGAATGGAAGTGTGTGAAGGCATAGAATGGATCTGGGTGAAGTCATAGAATGGAGGTGTGTGAAATCATAGAATGGAGGAGTGTGAAGTTAGAATGGAGGTGTGTGAAGTCATAGAATGGATGTGTGTGAAGTCAGAATGGAGGTGTGTGAAGTCATAGAATGGATATGTGTTAACACATAGAATGGAGGTGTGTGACGTCACAATGGAAGTGTGTGAAGTCATAGAATGGAGGTGTGTGAAGTCATACAATGAAGGTGTGTGAAGTCAGAATGGAGGTGTGTGAAGTCACAGAATGGAGGTGTGTGAACTCAGAATGGAGTTGTGTGAAGTCATAGATGGAGGTGTGTGAAGTCATAGTATGGAGGTGTGTCAAATCATAGAATGGATTTTTGTTGAGTCACAGAGTGGAGCTGTGTGAAGCCAGAATGGAGGAGTGTGAAGTCATAGAATGGAGGTGTGTGAAGTCAGAATGGAGGTGTGTGAACTCATAGAATGGAGGTGTGTTAAGTCACAATGGAGGTGTGTGAAATCATAGAATGGAGGTGTGTGAAGTCAAAAAATGGAGGTGTGTGAAGTCATAGAATGGAGGTGTGTGAAGTCATAGAATGGATGTTTTTGAAGTAAGAATGAAGGTGTGTGAAGTCATAGAATGGAGGTGTGTGACGTCACAGAATGGAGTTGTGTGAAGTCATAGAATGGAGCATTGTGAAGTCAGAATGGAGGTGTGTAAAGTCACAGGATGGAGGTGTGTCAATTCAGAATGGAGGTGTGTGAAGTCATAGATGGAGGTGTGTGAAGTCATAGTATGGAGGTGTGTGAAATCATAGAATGGATTTTTGTTGAGTCACAGAGTGGAGCTGTGTGAAGCCAGAATGGAGGAGTGTGAAGTCATAGAATGGAGGTGTGTGAAATCAGAATGGAGGTGTGTGAAGTCATAGATGGAGGTGTGTGAAGTCATAGAATGGAGGTGTGTGAAGTCATACAATGAAGGTGTGTGAAGTCAGAATGGAGGTGTGTGAAGTCACAGAATGGAGGTGTGTGAACTCAGAATGGAGTTGTGTGAAGTCATAGATGGAGGTGTGTGAAGTCATAGTATGGAGGTGTGTCAAATCATAGAATGGATTTTTGTTGAGTCACAGAGTGGAGCTGTGTGAAGCCAGAATGGAGGAGTGTGAAGTCATAGAATGGAGGTGTGTGAAGTCAGAATGGAGGTGTGTGAACTCATAGAATGGAGGTGTGTTAAGTCACAATGGAGGTGTGTGAAATCATAGAATGGAGGTGTGTGAAGTCAAAAAATGGAGGTGTGTGAAGTCATAGAATGGAGGTGTGTGAAGTCATAGAATGGATGTTTTTGAAGTAAGAATGAAGGTGTGTGAAGTCATAGAATGGAGGTGTGTGACGTCACAGAATGGAGTTGTGTGAAGTCATAGAATGGAGCATTGTGAAGTCAGAATGGAGGTGTGTAAAGTCACAGTATGGAGGTGTGTCAATTCAGAATGGAGGTGTGTGAAGTCACAGAATGGAGGTGTATGAAGTCAGAATGGAGGTGTGAAATCGCAGAATGGAGGTGGGTGAAGTCATAGAAAGGAGGTGTGGGAAGTCATAGAATGGAGGAGTGTGAAGTCATAGAGTGGAGGTGAGTGAAGTCAAAGATACGAGGTCTGTGAAGTCATAGAATGGAGGTGTGTGAATTAAGAATGGAGGTGTGTGAAGTCATAGAATGGAGATAAGTGAACTCATAGAATGGAGGTGTGTGACGTCACAATGGAAGTGTGTGAAGTCATAGAATGGAGGTGTGTGAAGTCACAGAATGGAGGTGTGTGAAGTCATACATTGGAGGTGAGTGAAGTCCGAATGGAGTTCTGTGAAGTCACAGAATGGAGGTGTGTGAACTCAGAATGGAGGTGTGTGAAGTCATAGAAGGAGGTGTGTGAAGTCATAGATGTAGGTGTGTGAAGTCATAGTATGGAGGTGTGTGAAATCATAGAATGGAGTTTTGTGAAGTCACAGAATGGAGCTGTGTGAAGTCAGAATGTAGGTGTGTGAAGTCCTAGAATAGAAGTGTGTGAAGTCAAAATGGAGGTGTGTGAAGTCATAGAATGGATGTGTGTGAAGTCACAGAATTGACGTGTGTGAAGTCCTAGAAAGGAGGTGTGTGAATTCATAGAATGGAGGTGTGTGAAATCACAGAATGGAGGTGTGTGAATTAAGAATGGAGGTGAGTAAAGTCATAGAATGGAGGTGTGTGAAGTCATACAATGCAGGTTGTGAAATCATACAATGGAGGTGTGTAAAATCATAGAATGGAGGTGTTTGAAGTCACAGAATGGAAGTGTGTGAAGTCATAGCATGGAGGTGTGTGAAGTCACAGAATGGAGGTGTGTCAAGTCATACAATGGAGGTGTGTGAATTCAGAATGGAGGTGTGTGAAGTCATAGAATGGAGGTGTGTGAACTCAGAATGGAGGTGTGTGAAGTCATAGATGGAGGTGTGTGAAGTCATAGTATGGAGGTGTGTGAAATCATAGAATGGAGTTTTGTGAAGTCACAGAATGGAGCTGTGTGAAGTCAGAATGGAAGTGTGTGAGTCATAGAATGGAGGTGTGTGAAGTCATAGAATGGAGGTGTGTGAAGTCATAGAATGGAGGTGTGTGAACTCAGAATGGAGGTGTGTGAAGTCATAGATGGAGGTGTGTGAACTCAGAATGGAGGTAGGTGAAGTCACAGAATGGAGGTGTGTGAACTCAGAATGGAGGTGTGTGAAGTCACAGAATGGAGGTTTGTGAAGTCATATAATGGAGGTGTTTGAAGTCATAGAATGGATGTTTCTGAGGTAAGAATGAAGGAGAGTGAAGTCAGAGAATGGAGGTGTGTGAAGTCAAAATGAAGGTGTGTGAACTCATAGAATGGACGTGTGTGAACTGATAGAATGGAGATGTGTGAAGTCATCGAATGGAGGTGTGTGAAGTAAGAATGGAGGTGTGAGAAGTAACAGAATGGAGGTGTGTGAATTCAGAATGGAGGTGAGTGAAGTCATAGAATGGAGGTGTGTGAAGTCAGAATGGAGGTATGAGAAGTCACAGAAGGGAGATGTGTGAATTCAGAATGGAGGTTAGTGAAGTCATATAATGGAGGTGTGTGAAGTCATAGAATGGAGGTGTGTGAAGTCATACAATGGAGGTTTGTGAAATCATAGAATGGAGGTGTTTGAATTCACAGAATGGAGGTGTGTGAAGTCAGAGTGGAGGTGTGTGAAGTCATAGAATTGAGATGTGAAATCAGAATGGAGGTTTGTGAACTCATAGAATGCAGGTGTGTGAAATCACAATGGAGTTGTGTGAAGTCATAGAATGGAGGTGTGTGAAGTCACAGAACGGAAGTGTGTGAAGGCATAGAATGGAGCTGGGTGAAGTCATAGAATGGAGGTGTGTGAAATCATAGAATGGAGCATTGTGAAGTCAGAATGGAGGTGTGTAAAGTCACAGGATGGAGGTGTGTCAATTCAGAATGGAGGTGTGTGAAGTCATAGATGGAGGTGTGTGAAGTCATAGTATGGAGGTGTGTGAAATCATAGAATGGATTTTTGTTGAGTCACAGAGTGGAGCTGTGTGAAGCCAGAATGGAGGAGTGTGAAGTCATAGAATGGGGTGTGTGAAGTCAGAATGGATGTGTGTGAACTCATAGAATGGAGGTGTGTTAAGTCACAATGGAGGTGTGTGAAATCATAGAATGGAGGTGTGTGAAGTCACAAAATGGAGGTGTGTGAAGTCATAGAATGGAGGTGTGTGAAGTCATAGAATGGATGTTTTTGAAGTAAGAATGAAGGTGTGTGAAGTCATAGAATGGAGGTGTGTGACGTCACAGAATGGAGTTGTGTGAAGTCATAGAATGGAGCATTGTGAAGTCAGAATGGAGGTGTGTAAAGTCACAGGATGGAGGTGTGTCAATTCAGAATGGAGGTGTGTGAAGTCACAGAATGGAGGTGTGTGAAGTCAGAATGGAGGTGTGAAATCGCAGAATGGAGGTGGGTGAAGTCATAGAAAGGAGGTGTGGGAAGTCATAGAATGGAGGAGTGTGAAGTCATAGAGTGGAGGTGAGTGAAGTCAAAGATACGAGGTCTGTGAAGTCATAGAATGGAGGTGTGTGAATTAAGAATGGAGGTGTGTGAAGTCATAGAATGGAGATAAGTGAACTCATAGAATGGAGGTGTGTGACGTCACAATGGAAGTGTCTGAAGTCATAGAATGGAGGTGTGTGAAGTCACAGAATGGAGGTGTGTGAAGTCATACATTGGAGGTGAGTGAAGTCCGAATGGAGTTCTGTGAAGTCACAGAATGGAGGTGTGTGAACTCAGAATGGAGGTGTGTGAAGTCATAGAAGGAGGTGTGTGAAGTCATAGATGTAGGTGTGTGAAGTCATAGTATGGAGGTGTGTGAAATCATAGAATGGAGTTTTGTGAAGTCACAGAATGGAGCTGTGTGAAGTCAGAATGTAGGTGTGTGAAGTCATAGAATAGAAGTGTGTGAAGTCAAAATGGAGGTGTGTGAAGTCATAGAATGGATGTGTGTGAAGTCACAGAATTGACGTGTGTGAAGTCCTAGAATGGAGGTGTGTGAATTCATAGAATGGAGGTGTGTGAAATCACAGAATGGAGGTGTGTGAATTAAGAATGGAGGTGAGTAAAGTCATAGAATGGAGGTGTGTGAAGTCATACCATGCAGGTTGTGAAATCATACAATGGAGGTGTGTAAAATCATAGAATGGAGGTGTTTGAAGTCACAGAATGGAAGTGTGTGAAGTCATAGCATGGAGCTGTGTGAAGTCACAGAATGGAGGTGTGTCAAGTCATACAATGGAGGTGTGTGAATTCAGAATGGAGGTGTGTGAAGTCATAGAATGGAGGTGTGTGAACTCAGAATGGAGGTGTGTGAAGTCATAGATGGAGGTGTGTGAAGTCATAGTATGGAGGTGTGTGAAATCATAGAATGGAGTTTTGTGAAGTCACAGAATGGAGCTGTGTGAAGTCAGAATGGAGGTGTGTGAGTCATAGAATGGAGGTGTGTGAAGTCATAGAATGGAGGTGTGTGAAGTCATAGAATGGAGGTGTGTGAACTCAGAATGGAGGTGTGTGAAGTCATAGATGGAGGTGTGTGAACTCAGATTGGAGGTAGGTGAAGTCACAGAATGGAGGTGTGTGAAGTCAAAGAATGGAGGTGTGTGAAGTCACAGAATGGAGGTGTGTGACTTCATAGAATGGTGGTGTGTGAAGTCATAGAATGGAGGTGTGTGAAGTCATAGAATGGTGGTGTGTGAAGTCATAGAATGGAGGTGTGTGAAGTCAGAGAATGGAGGTGTGAGAAGTCACAGAATGGAGGTGTGTGAAGTCATAGAATTGAAGTGTGTGAAGTCATAGAATGGAGGTGTGTGAAGTCAGAATGGAGGTGTGTGAAGTCACAGAATGAAGGTGTGTGAACTCAGAATGGAGGTGTGTGAAGTCACAGAATGGAGGTTTGTGAAGTCATATAATGGAGGTGTTTGAAGTCATAGAATGGATGTTTCTGAGGTAAGAATGAAGGAGAGTGAAGTCAGAGAATGGAGGTGTGTGAAGTCAAAATGAAGGTGTGTGAACTCATAGAATGGACGTGTGTGAACTGATAGAATGGAGGTGTGTGAAGTCATCGAATGGAGGTGTGTGAAGTCAGAATGGAGGTGTGAGAAGTAACAGAATGGAGGTGTGTGAATTCAGAATGGAGGTGAGTGAAGTCATAGAATGGAGGTGTGTGAAGTCAGAATGGAGGTATGAGAAGTGACAGAAGGGAGATGTGTGAATTCAGAATGGAGGTTAGTGAAGTCATATAATGGAGGTGTGTGAAGTCATAGAATGGAGGTGTGTGAAGTCATACAATGGAGGTTTGTGAAATCATAGAATGGAGGTGTTTGAATTCACAGAATGGAGGTGTGTGAAGTCAGAGTGGAGGTGTGTGAAGTCATAGAATTGAGGTGTGAAATCAGAATGGAGGTGTGTGAACTCATAGAATGCAGGTGTGTGAAATCACAATGGAGGTGTGTGAAGTCATAGAATGGAGGTGTGTGAAGTCACAGAATGGAAGTGTGTGAAGGCATAGAATGGAGCTGGGTGAAGTCATAGAATGGAGGTGTGTGAAATCATAGAATGGAGGTGTGTGAAGTCAGAATGGAGGTGTGTGAAGTCATAGAATGGATGTGTGTGAAGTCAGAATGGAGGTGTGTGAAGTCATAGAATGGAGATGTGTTAACTCATAGAATGGAGGTGTGTGACGTCACAATGGAAGTGTGTGAAGTCATAGAATGGAGGTGTGTGAAGTCATACAATGAAGGTGTGTGAAGTCAGAATGGAGGTGTGTGAAGTCACAGAATGGAAATGTGTGAACTCAGAATGGAGTTGTGTGAAGTCATATATGGAGGTGTGTGAAGTCATAGTATGGAGGTGTGTGAAATCATAGAATGGATTTTTGTTGAGTCACAGAGTGGAGCTGTGTGAAGCCAGAATGGAGGAGTGTGAAGTCATAGAATGGAGGTGTGTGAAGTCAGAATGGAGGTGTGTGAACTCATAGAATGGAGGTGTGTTAAGTCACAATGGAGGTGTGTGAAATCATAGAATGGAGGTGTGTGAAGTCACAAAATGGAGGTGTGTGAAGTCATACAATGGAGGTGTGTGAAGTCATAGAATGGACGTTTTTGAAGTAAGAATGAAGGTGTGTGAAGTCATAGAATGGAGGTGTGTGACCTCACAGAATGGAGTTGTGTGAAGTCATAGAATGGAGCATTGTGAAGTCAGAATGGAGGTGTGTAAAGTCACAGGATGGAGGTGTGTCAATTCAGAATGGAGGTGTGTGAGTCACAGAATGGAGGTGTGTGAAGTCCGAATGTAGGTGTGAAATCGCAGAATGGAGGTGGGTGAAGTCATAGAAAGGAGGTGTGGGAAGTCATAGAATGGAGGAGTGTGAAGTCGTAGAGTGGAGGTGAGTGAAGTCAAAGATACGAGGTCTGTGAAGTCATAGAATGGAGGTGTGTGAATTAAGAATGGAGGTGTGTGAGGTCATAGAATGGAGATAAGTGAACTCATAGAATGGAGGTGTGTGACGTCACAGAATGGAGGTGTGTGACTTCATAGAATGGTGGTGTGTGAAGTCATAGAATGGAGGTGTGTGAAGTCATAGAATGGAGGTGTGTGAAGTCATAGAATGGAGGTGTGTGAAGTCACAGAATGGAGGTGTGTGAAGTCATAGAATGGAGGTGTGTGAAGTCATAGAATTGAAGTGTGTGAAGTCATAGAATGGAGGTGTGTGAAGTCAGAATGGAGGTGTGTGAAGTCACAGAATGGAGGTGTGTGAACTCAGAATGGAGGTGTGTGAAGTCACAGAATGGAGGTTTGTGAAGTCATATAATGGAGGTGTTTGAAGTCATAGAATGGATGTTTCTGAGGTAAGAATGAAGGAGAGTGAAGTCAGAGAATGGAGGTGTGTGAAGTCAAAATGAAGGTGTGTGAACTCATAGAATGGACGTGTGTGAACTGATAGAATGGAGGTGTGTGAAGTCATCGAATGGAGGTGTGTGAAGTCAGAATGGAGGTGTGAGAAGTAACAGAATGGAGGTGTGTGAATTCAGAATGGAGGTGAGTGAAGTCATAGAATGGAGGTGTGTGAAGTCAGAATGGAGGTATGAGAAGTCACAGAAGGGAGATGTGTGAATTCAGAATGGAGGTTAGTGAAGTCATATAATGGAGGTGTGTGAAGTCATAGAATGGAGGTGTGTGAAGTCATACAATGGAGGTTTGTGAAATCATAGAATGGAGGTGTTTGAATTCACAGAATGGAGGTGTGTGAAGTCAGAGTGGAGGTGTGTGAAGTCATAGAAATGAGGTGTGAAATCAGAATGGAGGTGTGTGAACTCATAGAATGCAGGTGTGTGAAATCACAATGGAGCTGTGTGAAGTCATAGAATGGAGGTGTGTGAAGTCACAGAATGGAAGTGTGTGAAGGCATAGAATGGAGCTGGGTGAAGTCATAGAATGGAGGTGTGTGAAATCATAGAATGGAGGAGTGTGAAGTTAGAATGGAGGTGTGTGAAGTCATAGAATGGAGGTCTGTGAAGTCATAGAATGGAGGTGTGTGAATTAAGAATGGAGGTGTGTGAAGTCATAGAATGGAGATAAGTGAACTCATAGAATGGAGGTGTGACGTCACAATGGAAGTGTGTGAAGTCATAGAATGGAGGTGTGTGAAGTCACAGAATGGAGGTGTGTGAAGTCATACATTAGAGGTGAGTGAAGTCCGAATGGAGTTCTGTGAAGTCACAGAATGGAGGTGTGTGTACTCAGAATGGAGGTGTGTGAAGTCATAGAAGGAGGTGTGTGAAGTCATAGATGTAGGTGTGTGAAGTCATAGTATGGAGGTGTGTGAAATCATAGAATGGAGTTTTGTGAAGTCACAGAAGGGAGCTGTGTGAAGTCAGAATGTAGGTGTGTGAAGTCATAGAATAGAAGTGTGTGAAGTCAAAATGGAGGTGTGTGAAGTCATAGAATGGATGTGTGTGAAGTCACAGAATTGAGGTGTGTGAAGTCACAGAATGGAGGTGTGTGAATTCATAGAATGGAGGTGTGTGAAATCACACAATGGAGGTGTGTGAATTAAGAATGGAGGTGAGTAAAGTCATAGAATGGAGGTGTGTGAAGTCATACAATGCAGGTTGTGAAATCATACAATGCAGGTGTGTAAAATCATAGAATGGAGGTGTTTGAGGTCACAGAATGGAAGTGTGTGAAGTCATAGCATGGAGGTGTGTGAAGTCACAGAATGGAGGTGTGTCAAGTCATACAATGGAGGTGTGTGAATTCAGAATGGAGGTGTGTGAAGTCATAGAATGGAGGTGTGTGAACTCAGTATGGAGGTGTGTGAAGTCATAGATGGAGATGTGTGAAGTCATAGTATGGAGGTGTGTGAAATCATAGAATGGAGTTTTGTGAAGTCACAGAATAGAGCTGTGTGAAGTCAGAATGGAGGTGTGTGAGTCATAGAATGGAGGTGTGTGAAGTCATAGAATGGAGGTGTGTGAAGTCATAGAATGGATGTGTGTGAACTCAGAATGGAGGTGTGTGAAGTCATAGATGGAGGTGTGTGAACTCAGAATGGAGGTAGGTGAAGTCACAGAATAGAGGTGTGTGAAGTCATAGAATGGAGGTGTGTGAAGTCATAGAATGGAGGTGTGTGAAGTCACAGAATGGAGGTGTGTGAAGTCACAGAATGGAGGTGTGTGAAGTCATAGAATTGAAGTGTGTGAAGTCATAGAATGGAGGTGTGTGAAGTCAGAATGGAGCTGTGTGAAGTCACAGAATGGAGGTGTGTGAACTCAGAATGGAGGTGTGTGAAGTCACACAATGGAGGTTTGTGAAGTCATATAATGGAGGTGTTTGAAGTCATAGAATGGATGTTTCTGAGGTAAGAATGAAGGAGAGTGAAGTCAGAGAATGGAGGTGTGTGAAGTCAAAATGAAGGTGTGTGAACTCATAGAATGGACGTGTGTGAACTGATAGAATGGAGGTGTGTGAAGTCATCGAATGGAGGTGTGTGAAGTCAGAATGGAGGTGTGAGAAGTAACAGAATGGAGGTGTGTGAATTCAGAATGGAGGTGAGTGAAGTCATAGAATGGAGGTGTGTGAAGTCAGAATGGAGGTATGAGAAGTCACAGAAGGGAGATGTGTGAATTCAGAATGGAGGTTAGTGAAGTCATATAATGAGGTGTGTGAAGTCATAGAATGGAGGTGTGTGAAGTCATACAATGGAGGTTTGTGAAATCATAGAATGGAGGTGTTTGAATTCACAGAATGGAGGTGTGTGAAGTCAGAGTGGAGGTGTGTGAAGTCATAGAATTGAGGTGTGAAATCAGAATGGAGGTGTGTGAACTCATAGAATGCAGGTGTGTGAAATCACAATGGAGGTGTGTGAAGTCATAGAATGGAGCTGTGTGAAGTCACAGAATGGAAGTGTGTGAAGGCATAGAATGGAGCTGGGTGAAGTCATAGAATGGAGGTGTGTGAAATCATAGAATGGAGGAGTGTGAAGTTAGAATGGAGGTGTGTGAAGTCATAGAATGGAGGTCTGTGAAGTCATAGAATGGAGGTGTGTGAATTAAGAATGGAGGTGTGTGAAGTCATACAATGGAGATAAGTGAACTCATAGAATGGAGGTGTGTGACGTCACAATGGAAGTGTGTGAAGTCATAGAATGGAGGTGTGTGAAGTCACAGAATGGAGGTGTGTGAAGTCATACATTGGAGGTGAGTGAAGTCCGAATGGAGTTCTGTGAAGTCACAGAATGGGGGTGTGTGAACTCAGAATGGAGGTGTGTGAAGTCATAGAAGGAGGTGTGTGAAGTCATAGATGTAGGTGTGTGAAGTCATAGTATGGAGGTGTGTGAAATCATAGAATGGAGTTTTGTGAAGTCACAGAATGGAGCTGTGTGAAGTCAGAATGTAGGTGTGTGAAGTCCTAGAATAGAAGTGTGTGAAGTCAAAATGGAGGTGTGTGAAGTCATAGAATGGATGTGTGTGAAGTCACAGAATTGAGGTGTGTGAAGTCATAGAATGGAGGTGTGTGAATTCATAGAATGGAGGTGTGTGAAATCACAGAATGTAGGTGTGTGAAGTCACAGAATGGAGGTGCTTGAACTCAAAATAGAGGTGTCTGAAGTCACAGAATGGAGGTGTGTGAAGTCATAGAATGGAAGTGTGTGAAGTCATAGAATGGAGGTGTGTGAAGTCATAGAATGGATGTGTGTGAAGTCACAGAATTGAGGTGTGTGAAGTCATAGAATGGAGGTGTGTGAATTCATAGAATGGAGGTGTGTGAAATCACAGAATGGAGGTGTGTGAAGTCACAGAATGGAGGTGTTTGAACTCACAATAGAGGTGTCTGAAGTCACAGAATGGAGGTGTGTGAAGTCATAGAATGGAAGTGTTTGAAGTCACGGAATGGAGGTGTGTGAAGTCAGAATGGACGTGTGAAGTCACAGAATTGAGGTGTGTGAAGTCACAGAATGGAGGTTTGTGAAGACATACAATGGAGGTGTGTGAAGTCATAGAATGGATGTTTCTAAAGTAAAACTGAATGTGTGTGAAGTCATAGAATGGAGGTGTGTGAAGTCAAAATTAAGGTGTGTGAACTCATAGAATGGAGGTGTGTGAACTCATAGATTGGAGGTGTGAAGTCATGGAATGGAGGTGTGTGAAGTCAAAGAATGGAGGTGTGTGAAGTCAAACAATAGAGGTGTGTGAAGTCACAGAATGGAGGTGTGTGAAGTCACAGATTGGAAGTGTGTGAAGTCAACACGGAGGTGGGTGAAGTCAAAAAGGTGGTGTGTGAAGTCACAAATGGAGGTGTGTGAAGTCACAGAATGGAGGTATGTGAACTCAGAATGGAGGTGTGTGAAGTCATAGATGAAGGTGTGGGAAGTCATAGTATGGAGGTGTGTGAAATTATAGAAAGGAGTTTTGTGAACTCACAGAATGGACTGTGTGAAGTCAGAATGGAGGTGTGTGAACTCATAGAATGGAGGTGTGTGAAGTCACAATGGACGTGTGTGAAATCATAGAATGGAGGTGTGTGAAGTCACAGAATGGAGGTGTGTGAAGTCACAGAATGGAGGTGTGTGAACTCATAGAATGGAGGTGTGTGATGTCATAGATAGACGTGTGTGAAGCCATAGTATGGAGGTGTGTGAAATCATAGAATGGAGGTTTGTGAAGTCTCAGAATGAAGCTGTGTGAAGTCAGAATGGCAGTGAGTGAAGGCATAAATGGAGGTGTGTGTAAAGTCAAAATGGAAGTGTGTGAAATCATAGAGTCGTGGTGTGTGAGGTCACAATGGAGGTTTGTGAAGTCATAGAATGGAGGTGTGTGAAATCACAGAATGGAGGTGTGTGAAGTCATAGAATGGAGGTGTGTGAAGTCATAGAATGGAGGTGTGTGAAGTCACAGAATGAAGGTGTGTGAAGTCACAGAATGGAGGGGTGTGAACTCAGAATGGAGGTAGGTGAAGTCAAAAATGGAGGTGAGTGAAGTCATAGAATGGAGGTGTGTGAAGTCAGAATGGAGGTGTGAGAAGTCACAGAATGGAGGTGTGTGAATTCAGAATGGAGGTGAGTGAAGTCACAGAATGGAGGTGTGTGAAGTCATATAATGGAGGTGTGTGAAATCATACAATGGAGGTGTCTGAAATCATAGAATGGAGGTGTTTGAAGTCACAGAATGGAGGAGAGTGAAGTCAGAATGGAGGTGTGTGAAGTCATAGAATTGAGATGTTTGAAATCAGAATGGAGGTGTGTGAACTCATAGAACGGAGGTGTATGAAATCACAATGGAGGTGTGTGAAGTCATAGAATGGAGGTGTTGAAGTCACAGAATGCAGGTGTGTGAAGTCATAGAATGGAGGTGTGTGAAGTCATAGAATGGAGGTGTGTGAAGTCAGAATGGAGGTGTGTGAAGTCACAGAATTGAGGTGTGTGAACACAGAATGGAGGTTTGTGAAGTCACATAATGGATGTGTGTGAAGTCATAGAATGGATGTGTGTGAAGTCATAGAATGGATGTTTGTAAAGAAAGAATGAAGGTGTGTGAAGTCATAGAATAGAGGTGTGTGAAGGCAAAGAATGGAGGTGTGTGAAGTCATAGAATGGATGTGTGTGAAGTCATAGAATGAAGGTGTGTGAAGTCATAGAATGGAGGTGTGTGAAGTCACAGAATGGAGGTGTGTGAAGTCAGAATGGAGGTGTGAAGTCGCTGAATGGAGGTGGGTGAAATCATAGAAAGGAGGTGTGGGAAGTCATGGAATGGAGAAGTGTGAAGTCATAGGGTTGAGATGAGTGAAGTCACAGATTCGAGGTCTGTGAAGTCATAGAATGGATGTGTGTGAAGTCAGAATGGAGGTGTGTGAAATCATAGAATGGAGATGTGTGAACTCATAAAATGGAGGTGTGTGACGTCACAATGGAAGTGTGTGAAGTCATAGAATGGAGGTGTGTGAAGTCACAGAATGGAGCTGTCTGAAGACAGAATGGCGGTGTGTGAAGGCATAGAATGGAGGTGTGTGAAGTCACAGAATGGAGGTGTGTGAACTCATAGAATGGAGGTGTGTGATGTCATAGATAGACGTGTGTGAAGCCATAGTATGGAGGTGTGTGAAATCATAGAATGGAGGTTTGTGAAGTCTCAGAATGAAGCTGTGTGAAGTCAGAATGGCAGTGAGTGAAGGCATAAATGGAGGTGTGTGTAAAGTCAAAATGGAAGTGTGTGAAATCATAGAATCGTGGTGTGTGAGGTCACAATGGAGGTTTGTGAAGTCATAGAATGGAGGTGTGTGAAATCACAGAATGGAGGTGTGTGAAGTCATAGAATGGAGGTGTGTGAAGTCATAGAATGGAGGTGTGTGAAGTCACAGAATGAAGGTGTGTGAAGTCACAGAATGGAGGGGTGTGAACTCAGAATGGAGGTAGGTGAAGTCAAAAATGGAGGTGAGTGAAGTCATAGAATGGAGGTGTGTGAAGTCAGAATGGAGGTGTGAGAAGTCACAGAATGGAGGTGTGTGAATTCAGAATGGAGGTGAGTGAAGTCACAGAATGGAGGTGTGTGAAGTCATATAATGGAGGTGTGTGAAATCATACAATGGAGGTGTCTGAAATCATAGAATGGAGGTGTTTGAAGTCACAGAATGGAGGAGAGTGAAGTCAGAATGGAGGTGTGTGAAGTCATAGAATTGA
Organism: Megascapheus bottae; assembly: GCA_024803745.1. Lineage (NCBI taxonomy): Eukaryota > Metazoa > Chordata > Mammalia > Rodentia > Geomyidae > Megascapheus > Megascapheus bottae. The sequence goes on from JANJXV010002534.1 coordinate 20,567, forward strand.
GATGTTTGAAATCAGAATGGAGGTGTGTGAACTCATAGAACGGAGGTGTATGAAATCACAATGGAGGTGTGTGAAGTCATAGAATGGAGGTGTTGAAGTCACAGAATGCAGGTGTGTGAAGTCATAGAATGGAGGTGTGTGAAGTCATAGAATGGAGGTGTGTGAAGTCAGAATGGAGGTGTGTGAAGTCACAGAATTGAGGTGTGTGAACACAGAATGCAGGTTTGTGAAGTCACATAATGGATGTGTGTGAAGTCATAGAATGGATGTGTGTGAAGTCATAGAATGGATGTTTGTAAAGAAAGAATGAAGGTGTGTGAAGTCATAGAATAGAGGTGTGTGAAGGCAAAGAATGGAGGTGTGTGAAGTCATAGAATGGATGTGTGTGAAGTCATAGAATGAAGGTGTGTGAAGTCATAGAATGGAGGTGTGTGAAGTCACAGAATGGAGGTGTGTGAAGTCAGAATGGAGGTGTGAAGTCGCTGAATGGAGGTGGGTGAAATCATAGAAAGGAGGTGTGGGAAGTCATGGAATGGAGAAGTGTGAAGTCATAGGGTTGAGATGAGTGAAGTCACAGATTCGAGGTCTGTGAAGTCATAGAATGGATGTGTGTGAAGTCAGAATGGAGGTGTGTGAAATCATAGAATGGAGATGTGTGAACTCATAAAATGGAGGTGTGTGACGTCACAATGGAAGTGTGTGAAGTCATAGAATGGAGGTGTGTGAAGTCACAGAATGGAGCTGTCTGAAGACAGAATGGCGGTGTGTGAAGGCATAGAATGGAGGTGTGTGAAGTCAGAATGCAGGTGTGTGAAATCATAGTATCATGGTTTGTGAAGTCACAATGGAGGTGTGTGAAATCATGGAATGGAGGTGCGTGAAGTCACAGAATGGCGGTGTGTGAAGTCATAGAATGGAGGTGTGTGAAGTCATAGAATGGAGGTGTGTGAAGTCACAGAATGGAGGTGTGTGAAGTCACAGAATGGAGGTGTGTGAACTCACAATGGAGGTGCGTGAAGTCACAGAATGGAGGTGAGTGAAGTCGCAGAATGGAGGTGTGAGAATTCATAGAATTGAAGTGTGTGAAGTCATAGAATGGAGGTGTGTGAAGTCAAAATGGAGGTGTGTGAAGTCACAGAATGGAGGTGTGTGAACTCAGAATGGAGGTGTGTGAAGTCACAGAATGGAGGTTTGTGAAGTCATATAATGGAGGTGTGTGAATTCACAGAATGAAGTTGTGTGAAGTCAGAATGGAGGTGTGTAGTCATAGATTGGAGGTGGTGAAGTCATAGAAAGGAGGTGTGGAATGTTATAGAATGGAGGAGTGTGAAGTCATAGAGTGCAGGTGAGTGAAGTCACAGATTCGAGGTCTGTGAAGTCATAGAATGGAGGTGCGTGATGTCAGAATGCAGGTGTGTGAAGTCATAGATGGAGTTGTGTGAAGTCATAGTATGGAGGTGTGTGAAATCATAGAATGGAGTTTTGTGAAGTCACAGAATGGAGTTGTGTGAATACAGAATGGAGGTGTGTGAAGTCATAGAATGTAGGTGTTTGAAGTCAGAACGGAGGTGTGTGAACTCATAGAATGGAGGTGAGTGACGTCACAATGGAAGTGTGTGAAGTCATACAATGGAGGTGTGTGAAGTCACAGAATGGAGGTGTGTGAAGTCATAAAATGGAGGTGGGTGAAGTCATAGAAAGGAGATGTGGGAAGTCATAGAATGGAGGAGTGTGAAGTCCTAGAGTGGAGGTGAGTGAAGTCACATATACGAGGTCTGTGAAGTCATAGAATGGAGGTGTGTGAAGTCAGAATGGAGGTGTGTGAAGTCATAGAATAAAGGTGTGTGAACTCATAGAATGGAGGTGTGTGACATCACAAAGGAAGTGTGTGAAGTCATAGAATGGAGGTGTGTGAAATCATAGAATGGAGGTTTGTGAAGTCACAGTATGGAGGTGTGTGACCTCAGAATGGAGGTGTGTGAAGTCACAGAATCGAGGTGTGTGAAGTCACAGCAAGGAGGTATGTGAAATCATAGAATGGAAGTGTGTGAAGTCATAGAATGGAGGTGTGTGAAGTCACAGAATGAAGGTGTGTGAAGGCATAGAATGGATGTGTGTGAAGACACAGAAGGGAGGTGTGTGAAGTCACATAATGGAGGTGTGTGAAGTCAAAATGGAGGTGTGTGACTTCATAAAATGGAGGTGTGTGAAGTCATAGAATGGAGGTGTGTGAAATCATAGGATGGAGTTTTGTGAAGTCACAGAATGGAGCTGTGTGAATATAGAATGGAGGTGTGTGAAGTCATAAAATGCAGGTGGGTGAAGTCATAGAAAGGACATGGTGGAAGTCATAGAATGGAGCAGTGTGAAGTCATAGAGTTCAGGTGAGTGAACTCACATATTCGAGGTCTGTGAAGTCATAGAATGGAGGTGTGTGAAGTCAGAATGGAGGTGTGTGAAGTCATAGAATGGAGGTGTGTGAACTCATAGAATGGAGGTGTGTGACGTCACAAAGGAAGTGTGAGAAGTCATAGAATGCAAGTGTGTGAAGTCACAGAATGGAGGTGTGAGAAGTCAAAATGGAGGTGTGTGACGTCATAAAATGGAGGTGTGTGAAGTCATAGAATGGAGCTGTGTGAAATCATAGAATGGAGGTTTGTGAAGTCACAGAATGGAGGTGTGTGAAGTCATAGAGCGGAGGTGTGTGAAGTCACAGAATGGAGGTGTGTGAAGTCACAGCATGGAGGTATGTGAAATCATAGAATGGAAGTGTGTGAAGTCATAGAATGGAGGTGTGTGAATCACAGAATGAAGGTGTGTGAAGTCATAGAATGGAGGTGTGTGAAGACACAGAAGGGAGGTGTGTGAAGTCACATAATGGAGGTGTGTGAAGCCAAATGGAGGTGTGTGACGTCATAAAATGGAGGTGTGTGAAGTCATAGAATGGAGGTGTGTGAAATCATAGAATGGTGGTTTGTGAAGTCACAGATGGGAGGTGTGTGACGTCACAGAATGGAGGTTTGTGAAGTCATCGAATGGAGGTGTGTGAAGTCAGAATGGAGGTGTGAGAAGTAACAGAATGGCGGTGTGTGAATTCAGAATGGAGGTGAGTGAAATCATAGAATGGAGGTGTGTGAAGTCAGAATGGAGGTATGAGAAGTCACAGAAGGGAGATGTGTGAATTCAGAATGGAGGTTAGTGAAGTCATATAATGGAGGTGTGTGAAGTCATAGAATGGAGGTGTGTGAAGTCATACAATGGAGGTGTGTGAAATCATAGAATGGAGGTGTTTGAATTCACAGAATGGAGGTGTGTGAAGTCAGAGTGGAGGTGTGTGAAGTCATAGAATTGAGGTGTGAAATCAGAATGGAGGTGTGTGAACTCATAGAATGCAGGTGTGTGAAATCACAATGGAGGTGTGTGAAGTCATAGAATGGAGGTGTGTGAAGTCACAGAATGGAAGTGTGTGAAGGCATAGAATGGAGATGGGTGAAGTCATAGAATGGATGTGTGTGAAGTCAGAATGGAGGTGTGTGAAGTCATAGAATGGAGATGTGTTAACTCATAGAATGGAGGTGTGTGACGTCACAATGGAAGTGTGTGAAGTCATAGAACGGAGGTGTGTGAAGTCATACAATGAAGGTGTGTGAAGTCAGAATGGAGGTGTGTGAAGTCACAGAATGGAGGTGTGTGAAGTCATAGAATGGATGTTTTTGAAGTAAGAATGAAGGTGTGTGAAGTCATAGAATGGAGGTGTGTGACGTCACAGAATGGAGTTGTGTGAAGTCATAGAATGGAGCATTGTGAAGTCAGAATGGAGATGTGTAAAGTCACAGGATGGAGGTGTGTCAATTCAGAATGGAGGTGTGTGAAGTCACAGAATGGAGGTGTGTGAAGTCAGAATGGAGGTGTGAAATCGCAGAAGGAGGTGGGTGAAGTCATAGAAAGGAGGTGTGGGAAGTCATAGAATGGAGGAGTTTGAAGTCGTAGAGTGGAGGTGAGTGAAGTAAAAGATACGAGGTCTGTGAAGTCATAGAATGGAGGTGTGTGACTTAAGAATGGAGGTGTGTGAAGTCATAGAATGGAGATAAGTGAACTCATAGAATGGAGGTGTGTGACGTCACAATGGAAGTGTGTGAAGTCATAGAATGGAGCTGTGTGAAGTCACAGAATGGAGGTGTGTGAAGTCATACATTGGAGGTGAGTGAAGTCCGAATGGAGTTCTGTGAAGTCACAGAATGGAGGTGTGTGAACTCAGAATGAAGTTGTGTGAAGTCATAGAAGGAGGTGTGTGAAGTCATAGATGTAGGTGTGTGAAGTCATAGTATGGAGGTGTGTGAAATCATAGAATGGAGTTTTGTGAAGTCACATAATGGAGCTGTGTGAAGTCAGAATGTAGGTGTGTGAAGTCATAGAATAGAAGTGTGTGAAGTCAAAATGGAGGTGTGTGAAGTCATAGAATGGATGTGTGTGAAGTCACAGAATTGAGGTGTGTGAAGTCCTAGAATGGAGGTGTGTGAATTCATAGAATGGAGGTGTGTGAAATCACACAATGGAGGTGTGTGAATTAAGAATGGAGGTGAGTAAAGTCATAGAATGGAGGTGTGTGAAGTCATACAATGCAGGTTGTGAAATCATACAATGGAGGTGTGTAAAATCATAGAATGGAGGTGTTTGAAGTCACAGAATGGAAGTGTGTGAAGTCATAGCATGGAGGTGTGTGAAGTCACAGAATGGAGGTGTGTCAAGTCATACAATGGAGGTGTGTGAATTCAGAATGGAGGTGTGTGAAGTCATAGAATGGAGGTGTGTGAACTCAGAATGGAGGTGTGTGAAGTCATAGATGGAGGTGTGTGAAGTCATAGTATGGAGGTGTGTGAAATCATAGAATGGAGTTTTGTGAAGTCACAGAATGGAGTTGTGTGAAGCCAGAATGGAGGTGTGTGAGTCATAGAATGGAGGCGTGTGAAGTCATAGAAGGGAGGTGTGTGAACACAGAATGGAGGTGTGTGAAGTCATAGATGTAGGTGTGTGAACTCAGAATGGAGGTAGGTGAAGTCACAGAATGGAGGTGTGTGAAGTCATAGAATGGAGGTGTGTGAAGTCAAAGAATGGAGGTGTGTGACATCATAGAATGGTGGTGTGTGAAGTCACAGAATGGAGGTGTGTGAACTCAGAATGGAGGTGTGTGAAGTCACAGAATGGAGGTGTGTGAAGTCATAGAATGGAGGTGTGTGAAGTCATAGAATTGAAGTGTGTGAAGTCATAGAATGGAGGTGTGTGAAGTCAGAATGGAGGTGTGTGAAGTCACAGAATGGAGGTGTGTGAACTCAGAATGGAGGTGTGTGAAGTCACAGAATGGAGGTTTGTGAAGTCATATAATGGAGGTATTTGAAGTCATAGAATGGATGTTTCTGAGGTAAGAATGAAGGAGAGTGAAGTCAGAGAATGGAGGTGTGTGAAGTCAAAATGAAGGTGTGTGAACTCATAGAATGGACGTGTGTGAACTGATAGAATGGAGGTGTGTGAAGTCATCGAATGGAGGTGTGTGAAGTCAGAATGGAGGTGTGAGAAGTAACAGAATGGAGGTGTGTGAATTCAGAATGGAGGTGAGTGAAGTCATAGAATGGAGGTGTGTGAAGTCAGAATGGAGGTATGAGAAGTCACAGAAGGGAGATGAGTGAATTCAGAATGGAGGTTAGTGAAGTCATATAATGGAGGTGTGTGAAGTCATACAATGGAGGTGTGTGAAGTCATACAATGGAAGTTTGTGAAATAATAGAATGGAGGTGTTTGAATTCACAGAATGGAGGTGTGTGAAGTCAGAGTGGAGGTGTGTGAAGTCATAGAATTGAGGTGTGAAATCAGAATGGAGGTGTGTGAACTCATAGAATGCAGGTGTGTGAAATCACAATGGAGTTGTGTGAAGTCATAGAATG
>JANJXV010002535.1:0-26479 GCA_024803745.1 Megascapheus bottae
CCAGGCCGACCTGGGCGCTGCGCTGCGCGCTTCTCCGTGACCTCGGCGCCTAGTCCCGCGTGTCCCGGCGGTGCGCGCGGCCCCAGCGCAACCGACGTCTCCCACGACCCCGGCCGCGGTGCCGACTGCGCCTGCCTGGATCCCTCAGCTGCATGAGCAGCTGCCTCAGCTGCCTGAGTGAGCATCTAAGCCTGCTAGGTGCTTGAGCGGTTACATCACATGACACAGACACGACACACACATGACACACAACACACACATGACACACACGACACACGACACACACATGACACAAATCACACATGACAAACATGACACACATGACACACATGACACAAATGGCACACGCGACACACGTGACACACACATAAAACACACATGACACACACATGACACACACATGACACATGGCACAAATGACACATGACACACACGACACACACGACACACACGACACACGACACACGCGACACACACATGACACACACATGACACACACATGACACATGGCACAAATGACACATGACACACACGACACACATGACACACATGACACACATGACACACGACACACACACATGACACAAATGACACATGACACACCTACACACACGACACACACGACCCACATGACACACACGACACACACGACACACAACACACACGACACACACACGACACATGACACACATGACACACACACGACACACGCGAAACACATGACACACACACATGACACATGACACACACGTTGTGTTGTGTCATGTGTGTGTCATGTGTGTGTCGTGTGTGTTGTGTGTCATGTGTGTGTGTCGTGTGTGTTGTGTGTCATGTGTGTGTCGTGTGTGTTGTGTGTCATGTGTGTGTGTCGTGTGTGTTGTGTGTCATGTGTCGTGTGTGTCGTGTGTCATGTGTGTCATGTGTGTGTCGTGTATGTCGTGTGTGTGTCGTGTGTCATGAGTGTCGTGTGTCATGAGTGTCGTGTGTCATGTGTGTGTCGTGTGTGTCGTGTGTGTGTCGTGTGTGTGTGTCATGTGTCATTTGTGTGTCATGTGTGTTGTGTGTCGTGTGTATGTCATGTGTGTCGTGTGTGTGTCATTTGTGTCATGTGTGTCATGTGTGTGTTGTGTGTCATGTGTGTGTCGCGTGTGTGTCATGTGTGTCATGTGTGTGTGTCGTGTGTGTTGTGTGTCATGTGTCGTGTGTGTCGTGTGTGTCGTGTGTCATGTGTGTGTCGTGTGTGTGTCGTGTGTGTGTCGTGTGTCATGAGTGTCGTGTGTCATGTGTGTGTTGTGTGTCTTGTGTTTGTTGTGTGTGTCGTGTGTGTCGGCACTGCTGCCGTCCAGCCCGCCCCGGCCTCGCCGCCCACCGCCCGGCCCGCCACGTGGCTCCCGCGGGCCCCACCCGAGGCTCCCTCGTCCGCCAGGCCTGCATGCCCCGAGCGCCCCGGGGCTGCGCTCGCCCGGCCCTTCCTCAGCTTCTGCCCCGTCCAGGCCGACCTGGGCGCTGCGCTGCGCGCTTCTCCGTGCCCTCGGCTCCTCGTCCCGCGTGTCCCGGCGGTGCGCGCGGCCCCAGCGCAACCGACGTTCCCCACGACCCCGGCCGCGGTGCCGACTGCGCCTGCCTGGATCCCTCAGCTGCATGAGCAGCTGCCTCAGCTGCCTGAGTGAGCATCTAAGCCTGCTAGGTGCTTGAGCGGTTACATCACATGACACAGACACGACACACACATGACACACAACACACACATGGCACACACGACACACGACACACACATGACACAAATCACACATGGCAAACATGACACACATGACACACATGACACAAATGACACACGCGACACACGCGACACACACATGACACACACAAGACACACACATGACACATGGCACAAATGACACATGACACACACGACACACATGACACACACGACACACGACACACACGACACACGACACACACACATGACACAAATGACACATGACACACGCGACACACATGACACACACGACACACGACACACGACACACACACATGACACAAATGACACATGACACACACTTCACACACGACACACACGACACACATGACACACATGACACACACGACACACACGACACACAACACACACGACACACACACACGACACATGACACACATGACACACACACGACACACGCGAAACACATGACACACACACATGACACATGACACACACGTTGTGTTGTGTCATGTGTGTGTCGTGTGTGTGTCGTGTGTGTTGTGTGTCATGTGTGTGTCGCGTGTGTGTCATGTGTGTCGTGTGTGTGTCATTTGTGTCATGTGTGTCGTGTGTGTGTTGTGTGTCATGTGTGTGTCGCGTGTGTGTCATGTGTGTCATGTGTGTGTGTCGTGTGTGTTGTGTGTCATGTGTCGTGTGTGTCGTGTGTGTTGTGTGTCATGTGTGTGTCGTGTGTGTGTCGTGTGTGTGTCGTGTGTCATGAGTGTCGTGTGTCATGTGTGTGTTGTGTGTCTTGTGTTTGTCGTGTGTGTCGTGTGTGTCGGCACTGCTACCGTCCAGCCCGCCCCGGCCTCGCCGCCCACCGCCCGGCCGGCCACGTGGCTCCCGCGGGCCCCACCCGAGGCTCCCTCGTCCGCCAGGCCTGCATGCCCCGAGCGCCCCGGGGCTGCGCTCGCCCGGACCTTCCTCAGCTTCTGCCCCCGCCAGGCCGACCTGGGCGCTGCGCTGCGCGCTTCTCCGTGCCCTCGGCGCCTCGTCCCGCGTGTCCCGGTGGTGCGCGCGGCCACAGCGCAACCGACGTCCACCACGACCCCGGCCGCGGTGCCGACTGCGCCTGCCTGGATCCCTCAGCTGCATGAGCAGCTGCCTCAGCTGCCTGAGTGAGCATCTAAGCCTGCTAGGTGCTTGAGCGGTTACATCACATGACACAGACACGACACACACATGACACACAACACACACATGACACACACGACACACGACACACACATGACACAAATCACACATGACAAACATGACACACATGACACACACGACACAAATGACACACGCGACACACGCGACACACACATGACACACACATGACACACACATGACACATGGCACAAATGACACATGACACACACGACACACATGACACACACGACACACGACACACACGACACACGACACACACACATGACACAAATGACACATGACACACGCGACACACACGACACACACGACACACACGACACACATGACACACACGACACACACGACACACAACACACACGACACACACACGACACATGACACACATGTCACACACACGACACACGCGAAACTCATGACACACACATGACTCATGACACACACGTTGTGTTGTGTCACGTGTGTGTCATGTGTGTGTCGTGTGTGTTTTGTGTCATGTGTGTGTGTCGCGTGTGTGTCATGTGTGTGTCGTGTGTGTTGTGTGTCATGTGTGTGTGTCGTGTGTGTTGTGTGTCATGTGTCATGTGTGTCGTGTGTCATGTGTGTCAAGTGTGTGTCGTGTGTGTGTCGTGTGTGTGTCGTGTGTCATGAGTGTCGTGTGTCATGGGTGTCGTGTGTCATGTGTGTGTCGTGTGTGTCGTGTGTGTGTCGTGTGTGTCGTGTGTCATGTGTCATTTGTGTGTCATGTGTGTTGTGTGTCGTGTGTGTGTCATGTGTGTCATGTGTGTCATTTGTGTCATGTGTGTCGTGTGTGTGTTGTGTGTCATGTGTGTGTGTCGCGTGTGTGTCATGTGTGTCATGTGTGTGTGTCGTGTGTGTTGTGTGTCATGTGTCGTGTGTGTCGTGTGTCATGGGTGTGTCGTGTGTGTGTCGTGTGTGTGTGTCATGTGTCATGAGTGTCGTGTGTCATGTGTGTGTTGTGTGTCGTGTGTGTGTCGTGTGTGTCGTGTGTGTCAGCACTGCTGCCGTCCAGCCCGCCCCGGCCTCGCCGCCCACCGCCCGGCCCGCCACGTGGCTCCCGCGGGCCCCACCCGAGGCTCCCTCGTCCGCCAGGCCTGCATGCCCCGAGCGCCCCGGGGCTGCGCTCGCCCGGCCCTTCCTCAGCTTCTGCCCCGGCCAGGCCGACCTGGGCGCTGCGCTGCGCGCTTCTCCGTGCCCTCGGCGCCTCGTCCCGCGTGTCCCGGTGGTGCGCGCGGCCCCAGCGCAACCGACGTCCCCCACGACCCCGGCCGCGGTGCCGACTGCGCCTGCTTGGATCCCTCAGCTGCATGAGCAGCTGCCTCAGCTGCCTGAGTGACCATCTAAGCCTGATAGCTGTTTGAGCGGTTACATCACATGACACAGACACGACACACACATGACACACAACACACACATGACACACACGACACACGACACACACATGACACAAATCACACATGACAAACATGACACACATGACACACATGACACAAATGACACATGTGACACACGCGACACACGCGACACACACATGACACACACATGACACACACATGACACATGGCACAAATGAAACATGACACACACGACACACATGACACACACGACACACGACACACACGACACACGACACACACACATGACACAAATGACACATGACACACACTTCACACATGACACACACGGCACACATGACACACATGACACACACGACACACACGACACACAACACACACGACACACACACACGACACATGACACACATGACACACACACGACACACGCGAAACACATGACACACACACATGACACATGACACACACGTTGTGTTGTGTCATGTGTGTGTCGTGTGTGTTGTGTGTCATGTGTGTTGTGTGTGTGTCGTGTGTGTTGTGTGTCATGTGTCATGTGTGTCGTGTGTGTATCGTGTGTGTTGTGTGTCATGTGTGTATGTCGCGTGTGTGTCATGTGTGTCATTTGGGTGTCGTGTGTGTTGTGTGTCATGTGTGTGTGTCGTGTGTGTTGTGTGTCATGTGTCGTGTGTGTCGTGTGTCATGTGTGTCATGTGTGTGTCGTGTGTGTGTCGTGTGTCATGAGTGTCGTGTGTCATGAGTGTCGTGTGTCATGTGTGTGTCGTGTGTGTGTCGTGTGTGTCGTGTGTCATGTGTCATTTGTGTGTCATGTGTGTTGTGTGTCGTGTGTGTGTCATGTGTGTCGTGTGTGTTTCATTTGGGTCATGTGTGTAGTGTGTGTGTTGTGTGTCATGTGTGTGTGTCGCGTGTGTGTCATGTGTTTCATGTGTGTGTGTCGTGTGTGTTGTCTGTCATGTGTCGTGTATGTCGTGTGTGTCGTGTGTCATGTGTGTGCCGTGTGTGTGTCGTGTGTGTGTCGTGTGTCATGAGTGTCGAGTGTCATGTGTGTGTTGTGTGTCGTGTGTGTGTCGTGTGTGTCGTGTGTGTCAGCACTGCTGCCGTCCAGCCCTCCCCGGCCTCGCCGCCCACCGCCCGGCCCGCCACGTGGCTCCCGCGGGCCCCACCCGAGGCTCCCTCGTCCGCCAGGCCTGCATGCCCCGAGTGCCCAGGGGCTGCGCTCGCCCGGCCCTTCCTCAGCTTCTGCCCCGGCCAGGCCGACCTGGGCGCTGCGCTGCGCACTTCTCCGTGACCTCGGCGCCTAGTCCCGCGTGTCCCGGCGGTGCGCGCGGCCCCAGCGCAACCGACGTCCCCCACGACCCCGGCCGCGGTGCCGACTGCGCCTGCCTGGATCCCTCAGCTGCATGAGCAGCTGCCTCAGCTGCCTGAGTGAGCATCTAAGCCTGCTAGGTGCTTGAGCGGTTACATCACATGACACAGACACGACACACACATGACACACAACACACACATGGCACACACGACACACGACACACACATGACACAAATCACACATGACAAACATGACACACATGACACACATGACACAAATGACACACGCGACACACGCGACACACGCGACACACACATGACACACACATGACACACACATGACACATGGCACAAATGACACATGACAAACACGACACACATGACACACACGACACACACGACACACGATACACACACATGACACAAATGACACACGCGACACACGCGACACACACATGACACACACATGACACACACATGACACATGGCACAAATGACACATGACACACACGACACACATGACACACACGACACACATGACACACACGACACACACATGACACACACATGACACACACATGACACATGGCACAAATGACACATGACAAACACGACACACATGACACACACGACACACACGACACACGATACACACACATGACACAAATGACACATGACACACGCGACACACGCGACACACACGACCCACATGACACACACGACACACACGACACACAACACACACGACACACACACGACACATGACACACATGACACACACACGACACACGCGAAACACAAGACACACACACATGACACATGACACACACGTTGTGTTGTGTCATGTGTGTCATGTGTGTGTCGTGTGTGTTGTGTGTCATGTGTGTGTGTCGTGTGTGTTGTGTGTCGTGTGTCATGTGTGTCGTGTGTCATGTGTGTCATGTGTGTGTCGTGTGTGTGTCGTGTGTGTGTCGTGTGTCATGAGTGTTGTGTGTCATGAGTGTCGTGTGTCATGTGTGTGTCGTGTGTGTGTCGTGTGTGTCGTGTGTCATGTGTCATTTGTGTGTCATGTGTGTTGTGTGTCGTGTGTGTGTCATGTGTGTCGTGTGTGTGTCATTTGTGTCATGTGTGTCGTGTGTGTGTTGTGTGTCATGTGTGTGTCACGTGTGTGTCATGTGTGTCATGTGTGTGTGTCGTGTGTGTTGTGTGTCATGTGTCGTGTGTGTCGTGTGTGTCGTGTGTCATGTGTGTGTCGTGTGTGTGTCGTGTGTGTGTCGTGTGTCATGAGTGTCGTGTGTCATGTGTGTGTTGTGTGTCTTGTGTTTGTCGTGTGTGTCGTGTGTGTCGGCACTGCTGCCGTCCAGCCCGCCCCGGCCTCGCCGCCCACCGCCCGGCCCGCCACGTGGCTCCCGCGGGCCCCACCCGAGGCTCCCTCGTCCGCCAGGCCTGCATGCCCCGAGCGCCCCGGGGCTGCGCTCGCCCGGCCCTTCCTCAGCTTCTGCCCCGGCCAGGCCGACCTGGGCGCTGCGCTGCGCGCTTCTACGTGCCCTCGGCGCCTCGTCCTGCGTGTCCCGGTGGTGCGCGCGGCCCCAGCGCAACCGACGTCCCCCACGACCCCGGCCGCGGTGCCGACTGCGCCTGCCTGGATCCCTCAGCTGCATGAGCAGCTGCCTCAGCTGCCTGAGTGAGCATCTAAGCCTGCTAGGTGCTTGAGCGGTTACATCACATGACACAGACACGACACACACATGACACACAACACACACATGGCACACACGACACACGACACACACATGACACAAATCACACATGACAAACATGACACACATGACACACATGACACACATGACACACGCGACACACGCGACACACGTGACACACACATGACACACACATGACACACACATGACACATGGCACAAATGACACATGACACACACGACACACATGACACACACGACACACGACACACACGACACACGACACACACACATGACACAAATGACACATGACACACACTTCACACACGACACACACGACATACATGACACACATGACACACACGACACACACGACAGACAACACACACGACACACACACGACACATGACACACATGACACACACACGACACACGCGAAACACATGACACACACACGACACATGACATACACGTTGTGTTGTGTCATGTGTGTGTCGTGTGTGTGTCGTGTGTGTTGTGTGTCAGTGTCATGTGTGTGTGTCGCGTGTGTGTCATGTGTGTCATGTGTGTGTCGTGTGTGTTGTGTGTCATGTGTGTGTGTCGTGTGTGTTGTGTGTCATGTGTCGTGTGTGTCGTGTGTCATGTGTGTCATGTGTGTGTCGTGTGTGTGTCGTGTGTGTGTCTTGTGTCATGAGTGTCGTGTGTCATGAGTGTCGTGTGTCATGTGTGTGTCGTGTGTGTCGTGTGTGTGTCGTGTGTGTCGTGTGTCATGTGTCATTTTTGTGTCATGTGTGTTGTGTGTCGTGTGTGTGTCATGTGTATCGTGTGTGTGTCATTTGGGTCATGTGTGTAGTGTGTGTGTTGTGTGTCATGTGTGTGTGTCGCGTGTGTGTCATGTGTGTCATGTGTGTCTGTCGTGTGTGTTGTGTGTCATGTGTCGTGTGTGTCGAGTGTGTCGTGTGTCATATGTGTGTCGTGTGTGTGTCGTGTGTGTGTCGTGTGTCATGAGTGTCGTGTGTCATGTGTGTGTTGTGTGTCGTGTGTGTCGTGTGTGTCGTGTGTGTCGGCACTGCTGCCGTCCAGCCCGCCCCGGCCTCGCCGCCCACCGCCCGGCCGGCCACGTGGCTCCCGCGGGCCCCACCCGAGGCTCCCTCGTCCACCAGGCCTGCATGCCCCGAGCACCCCGGGGCTGCGCTCGCCCGGCCCTTCCTCAGCTTCTGCCCCGGCCAGGCCGACCTGGGCGCTGCGCTGCGCGCTTCTCCGTGACCTCGGCGCCTAGTCCCGCGTGTCCCGGCGGTGCGCGCGGCCCCAGCGCAACCGACGTCCCCCACGACCCCGGCCGCGGTGCCGACTGCGCCTGCCTGGATCCCTCAGCTGCATGAGCAGCTGCCTCAGCTGCCTGAGTGAGCATCTAAGCCTGCTAGGTGCTTGAGCGGTTACATCACATGACACAAACACGACACACACATGACACACAACACACACATGACACACGACACACGACACACACATGACACAAATCACACATGACAAACATGACACACATGACACACATGACACACATGACACACGCGACACACGCGACACACACATGACACACACATGACACACACATGACACATGGCACAAATGACACATGACACACACGACACACATGACACACACGACACACGACACACGCGACACACACATGACACACACATGACACACACATGACACATGGCACAAATGACACATGACAAACACGACACACATGACACACACGACACACACGACACACGATACACACACATGACACAAATGACACATGACACACGCGACACACGCGACACACACGACCCACATGACACACACGACACACACGACACACAACACACACGACACACACATACACACATGACACACACATGACACATGGCACAAATGACACATGACACACACGACACACATGACACACACGACACACACGACACACGACACACACATGACACAAAAGACACATGACACAAGCGACAGACACGACACACTCGACCCACATGACACACACGACACACACGACACACAACACACACGACACACACACGACACATGACACACATGACACACACACGACACACGCGAAACACAAGACACACACACATGACACATGACACACACGTTGTGTTGTGTCATGTGTGTGTCATGTGTGTGTCGTGTGTGTTGTGTGTCATGTGTGTGTGTCGTGTGTGTTGTGTGTCATGTGTCATGTGTGTCGTGTGTCATGTGTGTCATGTGTGTGTCGTGTGTGTCGTGTGTGTGTCGTGTGTCATGAGTGTCGTGTGTCATGAGTGTCGTTTGTCATGTGTGTGTCGTGTGTGTGTCGTGTGTGTCGTGTGTCATGTGTCATTTGTGTGTCATGTGTGTTGTGTGTCGTGTGTGTGTCATGTGTGTCGTGTGTGTGTCATTTGTGTCATGTGTGTCGTGTGTGTGTTGTGTGTCATGTGTGTGTCACGTGTGTGTCATGTGTGTCATGTGTGTGTGTCGTGTGTGTTGTGTGTCATGTGTCGTGTGTGGCGTGTGTGTCGTGTGTCATGTGTGTGTCGTGTGTGTGTCGTGTGTGTGTCGTGTGTCATGAGTGTCGTGTGTCATGTGTGTGTTGTGTGTCTTGTGTTTGTCGTGTGTGTCGTGTGTGTCGGCACTGCTGCCGTCCAGCCCGCCCCGGCCTCGCCGCCCACCGCCCGGCCCGCCACGTGGCTCCCGCGGGCCCCACCCGAGGCTCCCTCGTCCGCCAGGCCTGCATGCCCCGAGCGCCCCGGGGCTGCGCTCGCCCGGCCCTTCCTCAGCTTCTGCCCCGGCCAGGCCGACCTGGGCGCTGCGCTGCGCGCTTCTCCGTGACCTCGGCGCCTCGTCCCGCGTGTCCCGGTGGTGCGCGCGGCCCCAGCGCAACCGACGTCCCCCACGACCCCGGCCGCGGTGCCGACTGCGCCTGCCTGGATCCCTCAGCTGCATGAGCAGCTGCCTCAGCTGCCTGAGTGAGCATCTAAGCCTGCTAGGTGCTTGAGCGGTTACATCACATGACACAGACACGACACACACATGACACACAACACACACATGACACACACGACACACGACACACACATGACACAAATCACACATGACAAACATGACACACATGACACACATGACACACATGACACACGCGACACACGCGACACACGTGACACACACATGACACACACATGACACACACATGACACATGGCACAAATGACACATGACACACACGACACACATGACACACACGACACACGACACACACGACACACGACACACACACATGACACAAATGACACATGACACACACTTCACACACGACACACACGACACACATGACACACATGACACACACGACACACACGACAGACAACACACACGACACACACACGACACATGACACACATGACACACACACGACACACGCGAAACACATGACACACACACATGACACATGACACACACGTTGTGTTGTGTCATGTGTGTGTCATGTGTGTGTCGTGTGTGTTGTGTGTCATGTGTGTGTGTCGTGTGTGTTGTGTTTCATGTGTGTGTCGTGTGTGTTGTGTGTCATGTGTGTGTGTCGTGTGTGTTGTGTGTCATGTGTCGTGTGTGTCGAGTGTCATGTGTGTGTCGTGTGTGTGTCGTGTGTGTGTCGTGTGTCATGAGTGTCGTGTGTCATGTGTGTGTTGTGTGTCGTGTGTGTGTCGTGTGTGTCGTGTGTGTCAGCACTGCTGCCGTCCAGCCCTCCCCGGCCTCGCCGCCCACCGCCCGGCCGGCCACGTGGCTCCCGCGGGCCCCACCCGAGGCTCCCTCGTCCACCAGGCCTGCATGCCCCGAGCGCCCCGGGGCTGCGCTCGCCCGGCCCTTCCTCAGCTTCTGCCCCGGCCAGGCCGACCTGGGCGCTGCGCTGCGTGCTTCTCCGTGACCTCGGCGCCTAGTCCCGCGTGTCCCGGCGGTGCGCGCGGCCCCAGCGCAACCGACGTCCCCCACGACCCCGGCCGCGGTGCCGACTGCGCCTGCCTGGATCCCTCAGCTGCATGAGCAGCTGCCTCAGCTGCCTGAGTGAGCATCTAAGCCTGCTAGGTGCTTGAGCGGTTACATCACATGACACAGACACGACACACACATGACAGACAACACACACATGGCACACACGACACACGACACACACATGACACAAATCACACATGACAAACATGACACACATGACACACATGACACAAATGACACACGCGACACACGTGACACACACATGACACACACATGACACACACATGACACACACATGACACATGGCACAAATGACACATGACACACACGACACACATGACACACATGACACACGACACACGCGACACACACATGACACACACATGACACACACATGACACATGGCACAAATGACACATGACACACACGACACACACGACACACGACACACACATGACACAAAAGACACATGACACACGCGACACACACGACACACACGACCCACATGACACACACGACACACACGACACACAACACACACGACACACACACGACACTTGACACACATGACACACACACGACACACGCGAAACACATGACACACACACATGACACATGACACACACGTTGTGTTGTGTCATGTGTGTGTCATGTGTGTGTCGTGTGTGTTGTGTGTCATGTGTGTGTGTCGTGTGTGTTGTGTGTCATGTGTCATGTGTGTCGTGTGTCATGTGTGTCATGTGTGTGTCGTGTGTGTGTCGTGTGTGTGTCGTGTGTCATGAGTGTCGTGTGTCATGAGTGTCGTGTGTCATGTGTGTGTAGTGTGTGTCGTGTGTGTGTCGTGTGTGTGTGTCATGTGTCATTTGTGTGTCATGTGTGTTGTGTGTCGTGTGTGTGTCATGTGTGTCGTGTGTGTGTCATTTGTGTCATGTGTGTCGTGTGTGTGTTGTGTGTCATGTGTGTGTCACGTGTGTGTCATGTGTGTCATGTGTGTGTGTCGTGTGTGTTGTGTGTCATGTGTCGTGTGTGTCGTGTGTGTCATGTGTCATGTGTGTGTCGTGTGTGTCGTGTGTCATGTGTGTGTCGTGTGTGTCGTGTGTCATGTGTGTGTTGTGTGTCTTGTGTTTGTCGTGTGTGTCGTGTGTGTCGGCACTGCTGCCGTCCAGCCCGCCCCGGCCTCGCCGCCCACTACCCGGCCCGCCACGTGGCTCCCGCGGGCCCCACCCGAGGCTCCCTCGTCCGCCAGGCCTGCATGCCCCGAGCGCCCCGGGGCTGCGCTCGCCCGGCCCTTCCTCAGCTTCTGCCCCGGCCAGGCCGACCTGGGCGCTGCGCTGCGCGCTTCTCCGTGCCCTCGGCGCCTCGTCCCGCGTGTCCCGGTGGTGCGCGCGGCCCCAGCGCAACCGACGTCCCCCACGACCCCGGCCGCGGTGCCGACTGCGCCTGCCTGGATCCCTCAGCTGCATGAGCAGCTGCCTCAGCTGCCTGAGTGAGCATCTAAGCCTGCTAGGTGCTTGAGCGGTTACATCACATGACACAGACACGACACACACATGACACACAACACACACATGACACACACGACACACGACACACACATGACACAAATCACACATGACAAACATGACACACATGACACACATGACACACGCGACACACGCGACACACGTGACACACACATGACACACACATGACACACACATGACACATGGCACAAATGACACATGACACACACGACACACATGACACACACGACACACGACACACACGACACACGACACACACACATGACACAAATGACACATGACACACACATCACACACGACACACACGACACACATGACACACATGACACACACGACACACACGACAGAAAACACACACGACACACACACGACACATGACACACATGACACACACACGACACACGCGAAACACATGACACACACACGACACATGACATACACGTTGTGTTGTGTCATGTGTGTGTCGCGTGTGTGTCGTGTGTGTTGTGTGTCAGTGTCATGTGTGTGTGTCGCGTGTGTGTCATGTGTGTCATGTGTGTGTCGTGTGTGTTGTGTGTCATGTGTGTGTGTCGTGTGTGTTGTGTGTCATGTGTCGTGTGTGTCGTGTGTCATGTGTGTCATGTGTGTGTCGTGTGTGTGTCGTGTGTGTGTCGTGTGTCATGAGTGTCGTGTGTCATGAGTGTCGTGTGTCATGTGTGTGTCGTGTGTGTCGTGTGTGTGTCGTGTGTGTCGTGTGTCATGTGTCATTTGGGTCATGTGTGTAGTGTGTGTGTTGTGTGTCATGTGTGTGTGTCGCGTGTGTGTCATGTGTGTCATGTGTGTCTGTCGTGTGTGTTGTGTGTCATGTGTCGTGTGTGTCGAGTGTCGTGTGTGTGTCGTGTGTGTGTCGTGTGTCATGAGTGTCGTGTGTCATGTGTGTGTTGTGTGTCGTGTGTGTGTCGTGTGTGTCGTGTGTGTCAGCACTGCTGCCGTCCAGCCCGCCCCGGCCTCGCCGCCCACCGCCCGGCCGGCCACGTGGCTCCCGCGGGCCCCACCCGAGGCTCCCTCGTCCACCAGGCCTGCACGCCCCGAGCGCCCCGGGGCTGCGCTCGCCCGGCCCTTCCTCAGCTTCTGCCCCGGCCAGGCCGACCTGGGCGCTGCGCTGCGTGCTTCTCCGTGACCTCGGCGCCTAGTCCCGCGTGGTGCGCGCGGCCCCAGCGCAACCGACATCCCCCACGACCCCGGCCGCGGTGCCGACTGCGCCTGCCTGGATCCCTCAGCTGCATGAGCAGCTGCCTCAGCTGCCTGAGTGAGCATCTAAGCCTGCTAGGTGCTTGAGCGGTTACATCACATGACACAGACACGACACACACATGACACACAACACACACATGACACACACGACACACGACACACACATGACACAAATCACACATGACAAACATGACACACATGACACACATGACACAAATGACACACGCGACACACGCGACACACGTGACACACACATGACACACACATGACACACACATGACACATGGCACAAATTACACATGACACACACGACACACATGACACACACGACACACACGACACACACACATGACACAAAAGACACATGACACACGCGACACACACGACACACTCGACCCACATGACACACACGACACACACGACACACAACACACACGACACACACACGACACATGACACACATGACACACACACGACACACGCGAAACACATGACACACACACATGACACATGACACACACGTTGTGTTGTGTCATGTGTGTGTCATGTGTGTGTCGTGTGTGTTGTGTGTCATGTGTCATGTGTGTCGTGTGTCATGTGTGTCATGTGTGTGTCGTGTGTGTGTCGTGTGTGTGTCGTGTGTCATGAGTGTCGTGTGTCATGAGTGTCGTGTGTCATGTGTGTGTCGTGTGTGTCGTGTGTGTGTCGTGTGTGTGTCATGTGTCATTTGTGTGTCATGTGTGTTGTGTGTCGTGTGTGTGTCATGTGTGTCGTGTGTGTGTCATTTGTGTCATGTGTGTCGTGTGTGTGTTGTGTGTCATGTGTGTGTCGCGTGTGTGTCATGTGTGTCATGTGTGTGTGTCGTGTGTGTTGTGTGTCATGTGTCGTGTGTGTCGTGTGTGTCGTGTGTCATGTGTGTGTCGTGTGTGTGTCGTGTGTGTCGTGTGTCATGAGTGTCGTGTGTCATGCGTGTGTTGTGTGTCGTGTGTGTGTCGTGTGTGTCGTGTGTGTCAGCACTGCTGCCGTCCAGCCCGCCCCGGCCTCGCCGCCCACCGCCTGGCCTGCCACGTGGCTCCCGCGGGCCCCACCCGAGGCTCCCTCGTCCGCCAGGCCTGCATGCCCCGAGCGCCCCGGGGCTGCGCTCGCCCGGCCCTTCCTCAGCTTCTGCCCCGGCCAGGCCGACCTGGGCGCTGCGCTGCGCGCTTCCTCCGTGCCCTCGGCGCCTCGTCCCGCGTGTCCCGGTGGTGCACGCGGCCCCAGCGCAACCGACGTCCCCCACGACCCCGGCCGCGGTGCCGACTGCGCCTGCCTGGATCCCTCAGCTGCATGAGCAGCTGCCTCAGCTGCCTGAGTGAGCATCTAAGCCTGCTAGGTGCTTGAGCGGTTACATCACATGACACAGACACGACACACACATGACACACAACACACACATGACACACACGACACACGACACACACATGACACAAATCACACATGACAAACATGACACACATGACACACATGACACACATGACACACGCGACACACGCGACACACACATGACACACACATGACACACACATGACACACACATGACACATGGCACAAATGACACATGACACACACGACACACATGACACACACGACACACGACACACGCGACACACACATGACACACACATGACACACACATGACACATGGCACAAATGACACATGACACACACGACACACATGACACACACGACACACACGACACACGACACACACATGACACAAAAGACACATGACACACGCGACACACACGACACACACGACCCACATGACACACACGACACACACGACACACAACACACACGACACACACACGACACATGACACACATGACACACACACGACACACGCGAAACACATGACACACACACATGACACATGACACACACGTTGTGTTGTGTCATGTGTGTGTCATGTGTGTGTCGTGTGTGTTGTGTGTCATGTGTGTGTGTCGTGTGTGTTGTGTGTCATGTGTCATGTGTGTCGTGTGTCATGTGTGTCATGTGTGTGTCGTGTGTGTGTCGTGTGTGTGTCGTGTGTCATGAGTGTCGTGTGTCATGAGTGTCGTGTGTCATGTGTGTGTAGTGTGTGTCGTGTGTGTGTCGTGTGTGTGTCATGTGTCATTTGTGTGTCATGTGTGTTGTGTGTGTGTCATTTGGGTCATGTGTGTAGTGTGTGTGTTGTGTGTCATGTGTGTGTCGTGTGTGTTGTGTGTCATGTGTGTGTGTCGTGTGTGTTGTGTGTCATGTGTCGTGTGTCGTGTGTCATGTGTGTCATGTGTGTGTCGTGTGTGTGTCGTGTGTGTGTCTTGTGTCATGAGTGTCGTGTGTCATGAGTGTCGTGTGTCATGTGTGTGTCGTGTATGTCGTGTGTCATGTGTCATTTGTGTGTCATGTGTGTTGTGTGTCGTGTGTGTGTCATGTGTGTCGTGTGTGTTGTGTGTCAGTGTCATGTGTGTGTGTCGCGTGTGTGTCATGTGTGTCATGTGTGTGTCGTGTGTGTTGTGTGTCATGTGTGTGTGTCGTGTGTGTTGTGTGTCATGTGTCGTGTGTGTCGTGTGTCATGTGTGTCATGTGTGTGTCGTGTGTGTGTCGTGTGTGTGTCGTGTGTCATGAGTGTCGTGTGTCATGAGTGTCGTGTGTCATGTGTGTGTCGTGTGTGTCGTGTGTGTGTCGTGTGTGTCGTGTGTCATGTGTCATTTGTGTGTCATGTGTGTTGTGTGTCGTGTGTGTGTCATGTGTGTCGTGTGTGTGTCATTTGGGTCATGTGTGTAGTGTGTGTGTTGTGTGTCATGTGTGTGTGTCTCGTGTGTGTCATGTGTGTCATGTGTGTCTGTCGTGTGTGTTGTGTGTCATGTGTCGTGTGTGTCGAGTGTGTCGTGTGTCATGTGTGTGTCGTGTGTGTGTCGTGTGTGTGTCGTGTGTCATGAGTGTCGTGTGTCATGTGTGTGTTGTGTGTCGTGTGTGTGTCGTGTGTGTCGTGTGTGTCAGCACTGCTGCCGTCCAGCCCGCCCCGGCCTCGCCGCCCACCGTCCGGCCGGCCACGTGGCTCCCGCGGGCCCCACCCGAGGCTCCCTCGTCCACCAGGCCTGCATGCCCCGAGCGCCCCGGGGCTGCGCTCGCCCGGCCCTTCCTCAGCTTCTGCCCCGGCCAGGCCGACCTGGGCGCTGCGCTGCGCGCTTCTCCGTGACCTCGGCGCCTAGTCCCGCGTGTCCCGGCGGTGCGCGCGGCCCCAGCGCAACCGACGTCCCCCACGACCCCGGCCGCGGTGCCGACTGCGCCTGCCTGGATCCCTCAGCTGCATGAGCAGCTGCCTCAGCTGCCTGAGTGAGCATCTAAGCCTGCTAGGTGCTTGAGCGGTTACATCACATGACACAGACACGACACACACATGACACACAACACACACATGACACACGACACACGACACACACATGACACAAATCACACATGACAAACATGACACACATGACACACATGACACAAATGACACACGCGACACACGCGACACACACATGACACACACACGACACACACATGACACATGGCACAAATGACACATGACACACACGACACACATGACACACACGACACACATGACACACACGACACACACATGACACACACATGACACACACATGACACATGGCACAAATGACACATGACAAATACGACACACATGACACACACGACACACACGACACACGATACACACACATGACACAAATGACACATGACACATGCGACACACATGACACAAATGACACACGTGACACACGCGACACACGACACACACATGACACACACATGACACACACATGACACATGGCACAAATGACACATGACACACACGACACACATGACACACACGACACACATGACACACACGACACACGACACACACGAAACACGACACACACACATGACACAAATGACACATGACACACACTTCACACACGACACACACGGCACACATGACACACATGAAACACAAGACACACACGACACACAACACACACAACACACACACACGGCACATGACACACATGACACACACACGACACACGCGAAACACATGACACACACACATGACACATGACATACACGTTGTGTTGTGTCATGTGTGTGTCGTGTGTGTGTCGTGTGTGTTGTGTGTCAGTGTCATGTGTGTGTGCCGCGTGTGTGTCATGTGTGTCATGTGTGTGTCGTGTGTGTCGTGTGTGTCAGCACTGCTGCCGTCCAGCCCGCCCCGGCCTCGCCGCCCACCGCCTGGCCTGCCACGTGGCTCCCGCGGGCCCCACCCGAGGCTCCCTCGTCCGCCAGGCCTGCATGCCCCGAGCGCCCCGGGGCTGCGCTCGCCCGGCCCTTCCTCAGCTTCTGCCCCGGCCAGGCCGACCTGGGCGCTGCGCTGCGCGCTTCCTCCGTGCCCTCGGCGCCTCGTCCCGCGTGTCCCGGTGGTGCACGCGGCCCCAGCGCAACCGACGTCCCCCACGACCCCGGCCGCGGTGCCGACTGCGCCTGCCTGGATCCCTCAGCTGCATGAGCAGCTGCCTCAGCTGCCTGAGTGAGCATCTAAGCCTGCTAGGTGCTTGAGCGGTTACATCACATGACACAGACACGACACACACATGACACACAACACACACATGACACACACGACACACGACACACACATGACACAAACCACACATGACACACATGACACACATGACACACATGACACACGCGACACACGCGACACACGTGACACACACATGACACACACATGACACACACATGACACATGGCACAAATGACACATGACACACACGACACACATGACACACACGACACACGACACACACGACACACGACACACACACATGACACAAATGACACATGACACACACTTCACACACGACACACACGACACACATGACACACATGACACACACGACACACACGACAGACAACACACACGACACACACACGACACATGACACACATGACACACACACGACACACGCGAAACACATGACACACACACGACACATGACATACACGTTGTGTTGTGTCATGTGTGTGTCGTGTGTGTGTCGTGTGTGTTGTGTGTCAGTGTCATGTGTGTGTGTCGCGTGTGTGTCATGTGTGTCATGTGTGTGTCGTGTGTGTTGTGTGTCATGTGTGTGTGTCGTGTGTGTTGTGTGTCATGTGTCGTGTGTGTCGTGTGTCATGTGTGTCATGTGTGTGTCGTGTGTGTGTCGTGTGTGTGTCGTGTGTCATGAGTGTCGTGTGTCATGAGTGTCGTGTGTCATGTGTGTGTCGTGTGTGTCGTGTGTGTGTCGTGTGTGTCGTGTGTCATGTGTTATTTGTGTGTCATGTGTGTTGTGTGTCGTGTGTGTGTCATGTGTGTCGTGTGTGTGTCATTTGGGTCATGTGTGTAGTGTGTGTGTTGTGTGTCATGTGTGTGTCGAGTGTGTGTCATGTGTGTCATGTGTGTCTGTCGTGTGTGTTGTGTGTCATGTGTCGTGTGTGTCGAGTGTCATGTGTGTGTCGTGTGTGTGTCGTGTGTGTGTCGTGTGTCATGAGTGTCGTGTGTCATGTGTGTGTTGTGTGTCGTGTGTGTGTCGTGTGTGTCGTGTGTGTCAGCACTGCTGCCGTCCAGCCCGCCCCGGCCTCGCCGCCCACCGCCCGGCCGGCCACGTGGCTCCCGCGGGCCCCACCCGAGGCTCCCTCGTCCACCAGGCCTGCACGCCCCGAGCGCCCCGGGGCTGCGCTCGCCCGGCCCTTCCTCAGCTTCTGCCCCGGCCAGGCCGACCTGGGCGCTGCGCTGCGTGCTTCTCCGTGACCTCGGCGCCTAGTCCCGCGTGTCCCGGCGGTGCGCGCGGCCCCAGCGCAACCGACGTCCCCCACGACCCCGGCCGCGGTGCCGACTGCGCCTGCCTGGATCCCTCAGCTGCATGAGCAGCTGCCTCAGCTGCCTGAGTGAGCATCTAAGCCTGCTAGGTGCTTGAGCGGTTACATCACATGACACAGACACGACACACACATGACAGACAACACACACATGGCACACACGACACACGACACACACATGACACAAATCACACATGACAAACATGACACACATGACACACATGACACACATGACACACGCGACACACGCGACACACGTGACACACACATGACACACACATGACACACACATGACACATGGCACAAATGACACATGACACACACGACACACATGACACACACGACACACGACACACACGACACACGACACACACACATGACACACATGACACATGACACACACTTCACACACGACACACACGACACACATGACACACATGACACACACGACACACACGACAGACAACACACACGACACACACACGACACATGACACACATGACACACACACGACACACGCGAAACACATGACACACACACGACACATGACATACACGTTGTGTTGTGTCATGTGTGTGTCGTGTGTGTGTCCTGTGTGTTGTGTGTCATGTGTGTGTGTAGCGTGTGTGTCATGTGTGTCATGTGTGTGTCGTGTGTGTTGTGTGTCATGTGTGTGTGTCGTGTGTGTTGTGTGTCATGTGTCGTGTGTCGTGTGTCATGTGTGTCATGTGTGTGTCGTGTGTGTGTCGTGTGTGTGTCGTGTGTCATGAGTGTCGTGTGTCATGAGTGTCGTGTGTCATGTGTGTGTCGTGTGTGTCGTGTGTCATGTGTCATTTGTGTGTCATGTGTGTTGTGTGTCGTGTGTGTGTCATGTGTGTCGTGTGTGTTGTGTGTCAGTGTCATGTGTGTGTGTCGCGTGTGTGTCATGTGTGTCATGTGTGTGTCGTGTGTGTTGTGTGTCATGTGTGTGTGTCGTGTGTGTTGTGTGTCATGTGTCGTGTGTGTCGTGTGTCATGTGTGTCATGTGTGTGTCGTGTGTGTGTCGTGTGTGTGTCGTGTGTCATGAGTGTCGTGTGTCATGAGTGTCGTGTGTCATGTGTGTGTCGTGTGTGTCGTGTGTGTGTCGTGTGTGTCGTGTGTCATGTGTCATTTGTGTGTCATGTGTGTTGTGTGTCGTGTGTGTGTCATGTGTGTCGTGTGTGTGTCATTTGGGTCATGTGTGTAGTGTGTGTGTTGTGTGTCATGTGTGTGTGTCGCGTGTGTGTCATGTGTGTCATGTGTGTCTGTCGTGTGTGTTGGTGTCATGTGTCATGTGTGTCGAGTGTGTCGTGTGTCATGTGTGTGTCGTGTGTGTGTCGTGTGTGTGTCGTGTGTCATGAGTGTCGTGTGTCATGTGTGTGTTGTGTGTCGTGTGTGTGTCGTGTGTGTCGTGTGTGTCAGCACTGCTGCCGTCCAGCCCGCCCCGGCCTCGCCGCCCACCGCCCGGCCGGCCACGTGGCTCCCGCGGGCCCCACCCGAGGCTCCCTCGTCCACCAGGCCTGCATGCCCCGAGCGCCCCGGGGCTGCGCTCGCCCGGCCCTTCCTCAGCTTCTGCCCCGGCCAGGCCGACCTGGGCGCTGCGCTGCGCGCTTCTCCGTGACCTCGGCGCCTAGTCCCGCGTGTCCCGGCGGTGCGCGCGGCCCCAGCGCAACCGACGTCCCCCACGACCCCGGCCGCGGTGCCGACTGCGCCTGCCTGGATCCCTCAGCTGCATGAGCAGCTGCCTCAGCTGCCTGAGTGAGCATCTAAGCCTGCTAGGTGCTTGAGCGGTTACATCACATGACACAGACACGACACACACATGACACACAACACACACATGACACACGACACACGACACACACATGACACAAATCACACATGACAAACATGACACACATGACACACATGACACAAATGACACACGCGACACACGCGACACACACATGACACACACATGACACACACATGACACATGGCACAAATGACACATGACACACACGACACACATGACACACACGACACACATGACACACACGACACACACATGACACACACATGACACACACATGACACATGGCACAAATGACACATGACAAACACGACACACATGACACACACGACACACACGACACACGATACACACACATGACACAAATGACACATGACACACGCGACACACATGACACAAATAACACACGTGACACACGCGACACACGACACACACATGACACACACATGACACACACATGACACATGGCACAAATGACACATGACACACACGACACACATGACACACACGACACACGACACACACGACACACGACACACACACATGACACAAATGACACATGACACACACTTCACACACGACACACACGGCACACATGACACACATGACACACACGACACACACGACACACAACACACACAACACACACACACGGCACATGACACACATGACACACACACGACACACGCGAAACACATGACACACACACATGACACATGACATACACGTTGTGTTGTGTCATGTGTGTGTCGTGTGTGTGTCGTGTGTGTTGTGTGTCAGTGTCATGTGTGTGTGCCGCGTGTGTGTCATGTGTGTCATGTGTGTGTCGTGTGTGTCGTGTGTGTCAGCACTGCTGCCGTCCAGCCCGCCCCGGCCTCGCCGCCCACCGCCTGGCCTGCCACGTGGCTCCCGCGGGCCCCACCCGAGGCTCCCTCGTCCGCCAGGCCTGCATGCCCCGAGCGCCCCGGGGCTGCGCTCGCCCGGCCCTTCCTCAGCTTCTGCCCCGGCCAGGCCGACCTGGGCGCTGCGCTGCGCGCTTCCTCCGTGCCCTCGGCGCCTCGTCCCGCGTGTCCCGGTGGTGCACGCGGCCCCAGCGCAACCGACGTCCCCCACGACCCCGGCCGCGGTGCCGACTGCGCCTGCCTGGATCCCTCAGCTGCATGAGCAGCTGCCTCAGCTGCCTGAGTGAGCATCTAAGCCTGCTAGGTGCTTGAGCGGTTACATCACATGACACAGACACGACACACACATGACACACAACACACACATGACACACACGACACACGACACACACATGACACAAACCACACATGACACACATGACACACATGACACACATGACACACGCGACACACGCGACACACGTGACACACACATGACACACACATGACACACACATGACACATGGCACAAATGACACATGACACACACGACACACATGACACACACGACACACGACACACACGACACACGACACACACACATGACACAAATGACACATGACACACACTTCACACACGACACACACGACACACATGACACACATGACACACACGACACACACGACAGACAACACACACGACACACACACGACACATGACACACATGACACACACACGACACACGCGAAACACATGACACACACACGACACATGACATACACGTTGTGTTGTGTCATGTGTGTGTCGTGTGTGTGTCGTGTGTGTTGTGTGTCAGTGTCATGTGTGTGTGTCGCGTGTGTGTCATGTGTGTCATGTGTGTGTCGTGTGTGTTGTGTGTCATGTGTGTGTGTCGTGTGTGTTGTGTGTCATGTGTCGTGTGTGTCGTGTGTCATGTGTGTCATGTGTGTGTCGTGTGTGTGTCGTGTGTGTGTCGTGTGTCATGAGTGTCGTGTGTCATGAGTGTCGTGTGTCATGTGTGTGTCGTGTGTGTCGTGTGTGTGTCGTGTGTGTCGTGTGTCATGTGTTATTTGTGTGTCATGTGTGTTGTGTGTCGTGTGTGTGTCATGTGTGTCGTGTGTGTGTCATTTGGGTCATGTGTGTAGTGTGTGTGTTGTGTGTCATGTGTGTGTCGAGTGTGTGTCATGTGTGTCATGTGTGTCTGTCGTGTGTGTTGTGTGTCATGTGTCGTGTGTGTCGAGTGTCATGTGTGTGTCGTGTGTGTGTCGTGTGTGTGTCGTGTGTCATGAGTGTCGTGTGTCGTGTGTGTTGTGTGTCGTGTGTGTGTCGTGTGTGTCGTGTGTGTCAGCACTGCTGCCGTCCAGCCCGCCCCGGCCTCGCCGCCCACCGCCCGGCCGGCCACGTGGCTCCCGCGGGCCCCACCCGAGGCTCCCTCGTCCACCAGGCCTGCACGCCCCGAGCGCCCCGGGGCTGCGCTCGCCCGGCCCTTCCTCAGCTTCTGCCCCGGCCAGGCCGACCTGGGCGCTGCGCTGCGTGCTTCTCCGTGACCTCGGCGCCTAGTCCCGCGTGTCCCGGCGGTGCGCGCGGCCCCAGCGCAACCGACGTCCCCCACGACCCCGGCCGCGGTGCCGACTGCGCCTGCCTGGATCCCTCAGCTGCATGAGCAGCTGCCTCAGCTGCCTGAGTGAGCATCTAAGCCTGCTAGGTGCTTGAGCGGTTACATCACATGACACAGACACGACACACACATGACAGACAACACACACATGGCACACACGACACACGACACACACATGACACAAATCACACATGACAAACATGACACACATGACACACATGACACACATGACACACGCGACACACGCGACACACGTGACACACACATGACACACACATGACACACACATGACACATGGCACAAATGACACATGACACACACGACACACATGACACACACGACACACGACACACACGACACACGACACACACACATGACACACATGACACATGACACACACTTCACACACGACACACACGACACACATGACACACATGACACACACGACACACACGACAGACAA
Source organism: Megascapheus bottae (assembly GCA_024803745.1). Lineage (NCBI taxonomy): Eukaryota > Metazoa > Chordata > Mammalia > Rodentia > Geomyidae > Megascapheus > Megascapheus bottae. Next base: position 24,818 of record JANJXV010002535.1, read on the forward strand.
CACACACGACACACACACGACACATGACACACATGACACACACACGACACACGCGAAACACATGACACACACACGACACATGACATACACGTTGTGTTGTGTCATGTGTGTGTCGTGTGTGTGTCCTGTGTGTTGTGTGTCATGTGTGTGTGTAGCGTGTGTGTCATGTGTGTCATGTGTGTGTCGTGTGTGTTGTGTGTCATGTGTGTGTGTCGTGTGTGTTGTGTGTCATGTGTCGTGTGTCGTGTGTCATGTGTGTCATGTGTGTGTCGTGTGTGTGTCGTGTGTGTGTCGTGTGTCATGAGTGTCGTGTGTCATGAGTGTCGTGTGTCATGTGTGTGTCGTGTGTGTCGTGTGTCATGTGTCATTTGTGTGTCATGTGTGTTGTGTGTCGTGTGTGTGTCATGTGTGTCGTGTGTGTTGTGTGTCAGTGTCATGTGTGTGTGTCGCGTGTGTGTCATGTGTGTCATGTGTGTGTCGTGTGTGTTGTGTGTCATGTGTGTGTGTCGTGTGTGTTGTGTGTCATGTGTCGTGTGTGTCGTGTGTCATGTGTGTCATGTGTGTGTCGTGTGTGTGTCGTGTGTGTGTCGTGTGTCATGAGTGTCGTGTGTCATGAGTGTCGTGTGTCATGTGTGTGTCGTGTGTGTCGTGTGTGTGTCGTGTGTGTCGTGTGTCATGTGTCATTTGTGTGTCATGTGTGTTGTGTGTCGTGTGTGTGTCATGTGTGTCGTGTGTGTGTCATTTGGGTCATGTGTGTAGTGTGTGTGTTGTGTGTCATGTGTGTGTGTCGCGTGTGTGTCATGTGTGTCATGTGTGTCTGTCGTGTGTGTTGGTGTCATGTGTCATGTGTGTCGAGTGTGTCGTGTGTCATGTGTGTGTCGTGTGTGTGTCGTGTGTGTGTCGTGTGTCATGAGTGTCGTGTGTCATGTGTGTGTTGTGTGTCGTGTGTGTGTCGTGTGTGTCGTGTGTGTCAGCACTGCTGCCGTCCAGCCCGCCCCGGCCTCGCCGCCCACCGCCCGGCCGGCCACGTGGCTCCCGCGGGCCCCACCCGAGGCTCCCTCGTCCACCAGGCCTGCATGCCCCGAGCGCCCCGGGGCTGCGCTCGCCCGGCCCTTCCTCAGCTTCTGCCCCGGCCAGGCCGACCTGGGCGCTGCGCTGCGCGCTTCTCCGTGACCTCGGCGCCTAGTCCCGCGTGTCCCGGCGGTGCGCGCGGCCCCAGCGCAACCGACGTCCCCCACGACCCCGGCCGCGGTGCCGACTGCGCCTGCCTGGATCCCTCAGCTGCATGAGCAGCTGCCTCAGCTGCCTGAGTGAGCATCTAAGCCTGCTAGGTGCTTGAGCGGTTACATCACATGACACAGACACGACACACACATGACACACAACACACACATGACACACGACACACGACACACACATGACACAAATCACACATGACAAACATGACACACATGACACACATGACACAAATGACACACGCGACACACGCGACACACACATGACACACACATGACACACACATGACACATGGCACAAATGACACATGACACACACGACACACATGACACACACGACACACATGACACACACGACACACACATGACACACACATGACACACACATGACACATGGCACAAATGACACATGACAAACACGACACAC